>CAUYQU010034648.1:0-64273 GCA_963574635.1 Cheracebus regulus | reverse complement strand
CCTGCTATTGGTTGTTAAGACTCGACTGCTATTGGGTATTAAGAAGCTATGGTTGCAGCACCTTGTTTGCATACTGGGCTCCTTAAGGGAAGACCAGGCTGTGCAAGCAAGGGAGAGGGGAACATGCCTGAGCATGTCTGAACTTGTTCAGGGCATGTCCGGGCTTGCTCGGGGCTTGTAAAAGGGAAAAAGGAGCGGTGGGGTGGTGGGGGGGGGGGCCAGTGTGTCCGAGCTCCCAGCAAGGCAACCGGTCTTACAATTATCATAACGAAAAGGTAAGTTTCTTCAATCCAATTTTAAGTAAACAATTCTAATAGACTCCATTAAAATGTGGGTGTTGTATTCCAGTAATTTTTTTATAACGACAATTCAACAATTTTTCTTCATTCTACATGAAGCACTTTTAAATGGTATATATTTTAGACCACTGTTATGCAATTTCCAGATTGAAATTTTCTTTGATAACAACTGAGTTTACCCATATTCATAGTGTAGGGTTAAATATGGCATCGCCTGTGCATTTACGAGCTATCTATTATAAACTAAATACTGTAAAAACTGCTAGTAGAAAGTGAAACAATACTGCAGCCACCCCTCCTCCCAGGGGCTCCTCTCAGGGTTATCAGTGTTCTGTCCATAAACACCTGCCTGAGAATGCTGAGATTCCACTGGGAAGCTCCCCATTGAGGAGAAGTGGATTCAGGCACACTTAAGCCGTCTGGCCACAACCTGATCCTGCTGCTGTGCTGTGCTGCGCGGATCCGCTCAAGGTCTGGACCTCCCCATCTTGCGGGCACTACAGGCAGGGAAAGCCACTGACTGCGGCCATATTGATATTCACCGCCCCTTCCCCTCAGCAACTCGGTCTTCTTAGGCAGTTCCTAGCTGGGTGCCCTGCAGGTGGGGATTCCGTATGAATGGGTTTTAGCTTGCTGAGTTCCCTGGGAGCGAGGCCACTTGACTCCCTGGCTCAGGCCCCTCCTCACAAAAGTAGACACATCTCCTTCCTCTCAGGAGTTCCCAGAGCCAGAGGATGCAAATACTCCGGCATCTCAGTGCCTGCTGGAAGCAGCTGCCCCCCCCACCCCGTGAAGAGCCGCTGTGATTCTCCACAGCTTTGTGCTTGGGACCCAAGGCTCTGGTAGCATGGGTTCAGGAAGGGATCTCCTGATCCACAAGTTGCAAAAATCTGTGGGAAAAGCCTGGTTTCCGGGGATGAGAAGCACAATCCTTCACTGTCTCCCTTGGCTGTGGGAGGACGTTCTCTTTGCCACACGCAGTTCCTGAGTGGGACCTTGCCCCACCCTGTTTTCGCTCGCTGTCCATGGGTCATGCCAACCACCTAATCAGTACCGTGACAGAACTTTGGTACCTCAGTTGAGGACGGAGTTTTCCCTTGCTGTTTTTTTCCTTCTCGGCAGGAGCCACAGAGTAGAGCTGCTTCTGTTCAGCCATCTTGGCTGCCTCAACCTGTATTTGAACTTTACCCAGCTAGTAATCAACACAACCAGTATACAAATTCAGAAATGTAGGACTTCGTGAGCACAGGAGTTTGAGGCTTGCGGTGAGCCTAACTGCACTTCTATCTGGGCAGCAGAATGAAACCCCGTCCCTAAAATAAATTAAAAAAAAAAAAATGATACATCTTCTCCCACAAGTCAGAACAGCTATAATTTAAAAGTCAGAAAGTAGATGTTGTCAGGGTTGCAAAGAAAACAGAATACTTATACACCGCTGGTGCATATGAAAATTAGTTCAGCCATTGTGGAAAGCAATTTGACCATAAATGTTAAAAAAAAAAAAAAAGTAAATGAATAAAACACATTCAATCTCAAACACAATCCAGTATATTGGATTACACTAAAAATAATAAATGCACATGATTTGCACTAATCTTGCGATAATTATATAGTGTAGTATAGTATACTATGTATGGTATACTATGTTTCATTTTATTGGCATGTACCTGGTCTTACTGTTTTCTGCCCAAAATCTTTGAAAAGGGAAACATTTTCACAAAATAAATAAATCTTTATATGTATTTTTGAAAAAATTTGCTTTTATGCAAAAAGAAATATAGGACTTTGTGATTCTTTACCATTTTTTTTTTTTTTTTTTGAAAAACAGTGCTGCTCAAAAGATTCAAGTTTCTACCTTCATCAAGATTTATTTGTAGATATAAGTGGAAAGAATTGGCTTTAAATACATTAAATACAGTTATGTATTTATCTTGGTTATAATGTTCCTTCTTGGTGACATGAACAATTAGAACTGTGAATTAGAAGTATTTGAGGTGTTTTCCAGTACTAAGTAAAAAATATACTCAAAGAAGGCAAAAGATCAAGGAGATGCTGTTCTAATATTTATAGTGACATAAAAAAGATTGCTTTATTCTTGTCCTTTCATCAAATTGATAGTAATAAAATTGACATAATGAAAATACCTAGCTGCTACGAGTTACTAGTATTTCAAGCTCTTTAATAATAAGACATTTGCTACTTGGAAAGCAGAAACCAGAGAACTCCCAAATTAAGTGTAAGTTACTGGCATTGTGTGAAATAAATTATTATACATAAGGATTATTTAAAAATAAAAGAATTATATGATATTAAACAGAGTTAAGAAAGCTGACCTGAACACATAATTGTAGAACATGTTTTTCATCTACTGAGCATTAGAGTAAAATCTAGTTAACTCTATAACAAGACCATGTGTATTTGCTTTTGAATTACTATGTGATCAACTTGGTATTTTTTGATGCTAATAAGACTGCACCAACATTTACCCTATCCGGCCTTAAACAAAACAGAAGACTCATGAGGATGAAACCCAAATTTTGCAAATGTTAAAGGAATAAAGCATCTACAAAATATTTTACATGAGCATCATAGAACATATCCCACAAGGCATTGTTTGAAACTACAAAAAGGTTTGTTATTCATATCAAAATGAATAGCATAAAGTACATTTGGGAGAGCAAAACATACCGCATTCCAATTCTTCTTGTATGCCCTAGATTTTCATCTGAAAAGGAAATATAGCTTTCATAGGTCAGCTGCTGTTTTGGATCACTACCTAATATTTCTATTTATAACATGATATATTTATTTCACAGATCAAAGAGGTTAATTGCCTTATGAAAGTTATCATGAGATTATAAATGAGATGAAAAGCCAGGTCTTATAAATAACAGAGTGAAGCCTCTTTCATTAAATTTCCTCCTTTCTAAATAGGGGCCACTTTATATAGTTACATATAAAATAATTATTTCCTAACACTCTTGTGAACTGTTGTAATTTGTTAACTGTAAATACACTATTTTCACTAAGGATACATAAATTCAAAGCAAAAATTATGCTTTCTTAAAATGTAGTTCAGTTGCTATTATTTCAAGCAAAAAATAGACTGATAAATACATAAATAATTAAATAAGTCTTTTGCATTAGCCAGGAACAATATTCTTTGCCCATTTATAGGGAAGTAATCTCAGGACTGAATTACTTCTGTTATTTATATTTATATTAATTTAACACACTATTACAATATTAATATGGGATATGTAGTTTAAAATATAGTCCACAAGAGCTACCATTTAATAGGCACATTTTATAATAATATAAATAGCTGTTATTAGAGAATTTATAAAAGATGGAGGTTTAAGATGTTGGTAAGACACAAATTTATAAATGAGCTGGGATTCAGTTCAATAAGTTTGATTCCACAGACTCTGACTACTAACTTATAATTAAAGTATTAATTGACATTATATACATGGAAAGTGAAACAGAATTCAATAGACATTGAGATCTTGAAATTTTTAAAAAAGTTAGAAATATATGCAAATATATTGCTGTAAGATATGGAATATAATTTACAGTCAAATAAGGCATCATAAATGATGTGATGTAAATATATGCATTAAAAACATTAAGTATATTCAAAAGATAGTATTTGAAATAGACTAATCAGCAGTCCACATTCTATGAGTAACTACTTATTATATTAAACAATATAAATAGCAATCTACACTCTAGAAATAGCTATGTAAATAATTGAAATATTTCAGAGATTCCACAGAAGAGTCATTAATTAGCATAAAGAATAGTAGACCTATTTTAATATTAAAATAAAGGATGGAATTCAATGCATGTAAATATGAATATGTTATTATATATTTTTGCAACCCTATTGTCCTACTACCTTCAAATTAGTGCTATACTCTGAGGCTCTAGTCTGGAGCTATGCTCCTCTGTCTCCTTCACTATCCAAGATCTAAATTTTTTATTTAACCATAAGATTGGCTGATCTGTCCCAGGTTTATTTCCACAAGCACCTCACAGTTTATGTAGCATGTTTTACATGCCTGAGAACTGGAACTTCCCTAACTAAGGGAACAGGCTGTGTGCTTGTGTTTCCTCCATCTTCCTTTTCCTAATAAATTTTGCATTACATTTGGCAGATTTTAATCTAAGATTTCTTTCTGTTACTCTACACTCACTGTCAGTGAGCAAAGTTGTAATGTAATAACCTACCCAGGCTAGCATCACTGACTCCATCTTAGCTGTAAACTCCAACCTAGCTTCCTCCTCCCTCCCACATCCCCTTTGGGTGCATAACTGGGCCACACTGACGCTGTGCTTATGTCACACTGACTCTGTGCTTATCCTACCATATAACCAATGTAACTACATCCTGCTTGGCAAGCACACCTGCTATTGGGTATAACATTCTTTCAACCCTCTTGGTGATTGTTTGGAAATACCCTCAGCAACCAACAATCCTGCAAACCTCCTCATGCCTGGTTACTAGCTAAGTTGCCTGTTCTGCTTCTGTAAAATTCCACTTCAGCTAGGCTCCCCCTCCCCTACCTAAATCAAGGTATAAAGGAAAATCAAGCCCCTTCCTCAGGGCTGAGAGATTTTGAATGCAAGCTGACTCTCGGTCTCTGGCTAATTAATTAATAAAGGACTCTTAATTTGGAAGGGTTTCCTTCTAACTCACTAGGTTACTACAATAAGATAAATTTATTTTGACTTCCACTTAACTCTGATTGCTGGAGACTATTATTATTTACCCACAGAACTGATAGTTGCAAAGATTCCAAATTTATTTAAGCCAATTTGCAGCAAAAGTTAGAGAGAAATTTTTAAAAAATCTCTAGGAAAGCCTGAAGGAAGGCATCAGAATTAATAGATAGCAGAGAAAACACAGAATAGCAAAACACAAAAACAGAATAGCAATAGGAGATAAATCATAATACTTCATCCTGGAAAGTCAAATATGGAGTTTGAAGAAAGACTATGTTGTCAATATATATTCCTGAGGTTTTTCTATTATTGCATTTCTCATATGAATTAACTTTTTAAAAATTTTATTTATCTTAACTAGGCTCCAAATTTATAAATGATAGGATTATAGTTTATTGATTATTTATCTCCACTGACTGGAAATTACCCAGTCCACAATTGACAATCACTAAATATTTATTGCCTTAACTGATGAGTAGGGAATCTTGATGGTTTTTGAAATATTACTTGAAAGTTGTGAAATATGTATAAAAAACAAGATGTTAAGAAAAATGTGATACTAAAGAGATGCTTGCTATTTGTTTTTTTAAATATATATGGTGGCAAAAAAAATTACTGAAAGCTTACACATGGTTGAAAAACAGTAAAAGAGGGAGAAAAACCTGGAAGAAAAAACAAAATAGATACAGGATAAGAACTTCAGGTAAGTCTGAAAGGATTGACCTCAGAAATAAAAAAAACACTTTTTTTACTCAAAATGAGGGAAGGAAATGGAAAGATGGTTAAATCACAAAATTTTTGAGGCATTGAGAAAGTGAGAAGGATATTAGGACACTGTTAAAAAGACTAGGGATATTCTATCATGTGACATCTATTTCTCAGTAAAGTAGAATGTATATAAGAAGAAGTGTAGCAAATTATTTGGAAGACTATTGAGAATACAGTAAGTGGGAGAAGGGATACCTTGACTGGGAGTTAGTGGTAAAGGTGTTGGCTTCTGGGAAGAATATAAGTCCTAAGTAAAATAAAATGAAGGAATAATGAAAGGCAAATGTTAATTTGGCAAGATTATTGCTTTCAACATTAATATTTGCTCTTTTGTTTTAACCAAGGCAGGCAGTGCAGTATATATGATGTGCTTTTAAGATAACCACAACGTCAAAACTATTTTCACAATAATGTTAAATGGTATTCATTGTCTTCCTTTTCATTCTCTCAGCAGCGTACAGCTCAATTTTATGGAGGATACATGGCATGGGATAGCTTAACAGAATGCAGAAACAGATATAAGAATCCAACTATTGGCTGGGTGCAGTGGCTCATGCATGTAATCGCAGCACTTTGGGAGGCTGAGGCAGGTGGATCATCTGAGGTCAAGAATTCAAGACCAGCCTGGCCAAAATGACGAAAGCCTGTCTCTACTAAAAAAAATAATAATAATATAAAAATTAGCCAGGTGTGGTGGTGCTTGCCTGTAATCACAGCTACGCGAGGGGCTGAGATAGAACCACTCGACCCCAGGAAGCACAGGTTGCAGTGCACCACGATCACACCACTGCACTCCAGGTTGGGCTAAATAGGAATACTCTTTCTAAAAAAAAAAAAAAAAAAAAAAAGAAGAAGAAAAAGAATCCAACTGTCTTCTGTTAAGGCAGATTCAAAGAAATTTTCAAAAATATTAAACAATGTCACCCCCATTGTTTCTTGTTTTAGAAAATATAATGCAAAATTTAAAAGTACCAATATGTTAAAATGGAAAAGATCTATTATTGGCATTTTTCAATGAATTAATTTTAATTAAACATCACATAAGTTATTTTTGGATCATTAACAGGTTTTAAAAGTATAAACAGTGTATTAGTTGGGATTCCCTAGAGGGACAGAACTAATAGGATAGATATACACATATATTTAAAGGGAAGTTTATTAAATATTAACTTACATGATCACAAGCGTCCCACAGTAGTCTTTCTTCAAGCTTGAGGAGCAAGGAGAGTAAGTCCAAGATTTAAAACTAAATAACTTGGAGTCCAATGATTGAGGGCAGGAAGCGTTCAGCATGGGAGAAAGATATACCCTGGGAGGCTAGGCCAGTCTCCCCTTTTCATGTTTTTCTGCCTGCTTTATCTTCGCTGGCATTCCATTGTGCCCATCAGATTAACGATGTGCCTGTCTTCCCTAGTCCACTGACCCAAATGTGAATCTCTTTGGCAATACCCTCACAGAGACACCCAAGATCAATACTTTGCATCCTTCAATCCAATCAAGTTGACACTCAGTATTAACCATCACAAGTCCACCCCTTGTCAACTTGAAACTGTACACATCTCCTGAGATCATACATAATTTTCAAATAAAGAAAATAATGTCATAATCGCACTTAATATGACTATTCTTTGTACAACCAGAAACACACCAATCCCTAACCCAAATACTATTACATAAAGTTAACAACACTTAAATGCTGATACAAAGTCAATAAATCTTATGTCACGTGGTAAAGGAAAAGGAAACAAAATGAAGATTTTTCTTAGTACAAGTGTAAACATGCACAAACATGTTTTTAACAAAAGAAGGAGGAAATATTCATGACAGTTACAGTCCTCATTTCTGCAGCTGATCACGTGGTCATAGCTGGTACTGATGACTACCTTCTTCTACTACCCATTCTGTATTCCCCTTTGCCTTCAGCAAGCACCTAAACAGGTGATTTTTTTTTTTTAATCTGGTGGAGTGACCCAAACCCTCATTCCTGAGGCGTCTGGCCCATTTGTAGTCCTGCCTGGATTGGACGGTTGAACTTTCCCATTGACATTAATCACAGGGCATGGTAATACTAAGAGACGCCCTAATGGATCTCCTGTATTCCACGCGTACTCTTCCTTACCACCATTATGGAGTAGTAGACTGATTTTATCTTGATAGTCTGGGTCAATAACTTCAGCCAACACTGTAACTCCCTTCTTAGCCTATTGAATTAAAAGAAGCTCAAAGTGTCCAGGTGGCATCCTAACTTCCGGTTTAATGAAATAATTGTTGTGTCTTCTGGTATCAGCTCCCTCTGGAATGAAGACCTCTTAGCCAGCAGAATGTACTGTTGCAGGAACAGGAAGCAGAAATTCTGCTAATGGATCACTAGGGGTGATGGTGAGTGGTGCCACTTCCACTTCCACCCCTGGATTCCTGGACCCATAAATCTTGGCTATAGGAGAAACAGTACCATATATTGGATGCTGATTCAGAGTCTTCATGGCCTTCTGGAGAACTTTGCCCCAGCCCTACAAAGTATTGTCACTTAGTTGGCATTGTAATTGTGACTTCAGAAGACCATTCCACCATTCTATCAATCCAGATGCTTCAGGATGTTGGGGAACATAGTAAGATCAGTGAATGCCACGAGCATGAGCCTACTGCTGCACTGCTTTAGTCATAACATGAGTGCCTTGGTCAGAAGCAATGCTGTACGGAATACCATGGTGAAGTATAAGGCATTCCATGAGTCCACAGATGGTAGTCTTGGCAGAAGCATTGCATACAGAATAGGCAAACCCAGATCCAGAGTAAGTGTTTATTCCAGTGAGAACAAAGTTCAGTCCTCTCAATGATGGAAGAGGTCCAATATAATCAACCTGCCACCACGTAGCTGGCTGATCACCCCAAGAAATGGTGCCATATTGAGGGTTCAGTATTGGTCTCTGCTGCTGGTAAACTGAGCACTCAGTGGAGACCATAGGTAGGTCAGCATTGGTGAGTGGAAGTCCATTTTGCTGATCCCTTGGATAACCTCCATTCCTGCCACCATAGACACTTTGTTCGTGGGTCCATTGGGCAATGACAGGTGTGGCTGGGGAAAGAGGCTGAGTGGTGTCCAGAGAATGGGTTATCTTATCCACTTGATTATTAAACTACTGCTCTGAGGAGATCACCCCTTGGTAAGCACTCACATGGGATACAAATATCTTCATTTTTTGACCACTCAGAAAGGTCCATCCACATACCTCTTCCCCAAATTTCTTTGATGCCAATTTTCTAATCATGCTTCTTCCAAGTCTCTGACCATCCAGCCAAATCATTGGCTGCAGCCCATTAATCAGTATATAATTGCATAAATGGCTATTTTTCCTTCCATGCAAAGTGTACAACCAGGTGCACTGTTCAAAGTTCTGCCCACTTGGGACATTTCTCTTCACCACGGTCCTTCAGGGATGTTCTAAAAAGGGGCCATAGTGCTGCAGCTGTCCATTTTTGGGTGGTGCCTGCATATCGTGCAGAGCCATCAGTGAACTAGGCCCTAGTCTTCTCTCTCTCTGTCAGCTGATCATAGGGAACTCTCCATGAGGCCATCAGTTGCAGGCTGGGCAACAGAAGTCAGGGTGGTAGGAGTGGAGACCATGGGCATTTGAGCCACTTCCTTATGTATCTTACTTGTGCCTTCAGGACTTGTTTAAGCCGGATCGTGTATCTACCACTTCCATTTGATGATGGAATGCTGCTGTGCATGGCCCACTCTATGGCTAGATGGGTTAGAAAGCACCCAGTTCATGATAGGCAGTTCAGGACACATGGTAACTTGATGATCCATCATCAAACATTCAGTTTCCACCAAAGCCTAGTAATAGGCCAAGAGCTATCTCTCCAAAAGAAAGTAGTTATCTGCAAAAGATGGCAGAGTCTTTCTCAAAACTCCTAGAGGCCTCTTGTGGTTCAGCTATGTGAGCCAGCCAAAGGCTCTAAACAGCATCCCTATGAGCCACTAACATCTCAAGCATCATTGGATCTGCTGGGTCATACAGCCCAAGTGGCACAGGAGCTTGCACAGCAACCTGGACCTGTTGCAGAGCCTTCCTCTGTTCTGAACCCCACTCAAAACTGGCAGCCATTTGAGTCATTCAATAAATAGGCCAGAGTAACACACCCAAACGAGAAATGTGTTGCCTCTGAAAACCAAATATACTCACTAGGGGTTCTGCCTCTTTCTTGGGTGTAGGAGGGGCCAAATGAAGCAAATTATCCTTCACCTTGGAAGAAAGATTTTGACAGGCCCCACACCAGTGGACATCTAGAAATTTTACTGAGGTAGAAGGTCCCTGAATTTTAGTTAGATTTATTTCCCATCCTCTGTCACGCAAATGTCTATCAGCGTGTTTGCTACTTCTTGCTCACTGGATCTAGTTAGCATAATGTCATCAATGTAATGAACCAGTGTGATATCTTATGGTAGCAAAAAGCAATCATGGTCTCTACAAATAAGATTATGACTCAAAGATGGAGAGCTGATATATCCCTGAGGTAGGATAGTAAAAGTATATTGCTGGCCTTGGCAGTTGAAAGCAAATTGCTTTTGGTGGGCCTTATGGACAGGAATGGAGGGAAAAGGCATTTGTCAAGCCAGAGGCTACATACCAGGTACCAGGAGACATGTTAATTTGTTAAAACAATGAAACCACATCTGGCACTGCAGCCGCAATTGGAGTCATCTCTTAGTTAAGCTTATGATAATCCACTGTCATTCTCCAAAATCCATCTGTCTTCTGCACAGGCCAAATGGAAGAATTGAAAGGGGATGTGGGGGGAATTGCCACCCCTGCATTTTTCAAGACCTTGATGGAAGCACTAATCTCCACAATCCCTCAAAAAATGTAATATTATTCTTGATACTATTTTTCTAGGTAGAGGCAGCTCTAATGCTTCCATTCAGCCTTTACCAACATCACCCTACCAGTCAGGGAGCCAATGTAGGGGATCTCCCATTTCCTATGTATGTCTATGCCAATTATGCATTCTGGCACTGGGGGAATGACCACAGGATGAGTTGGGACCAACTGGACCCACTGTAAGTCGGAATAGAGCTTAAACTCTATTAATCACCTGACCTCCATAAACCCCTACTTTAACTGGAGGACCATAATGACATTTTGGGTTCCCTAGAAACAATGGCATCTCAGAGCCAGTATCCAGTACTCCCTGAAAGGTCTGATTATTTCCCTTTCCCCAGTGCATAGTTATCATGGTAAAAGGCCAGAGGTATCCTTGGGGATGGATGAGAGAAAGATTAACTGCATAAATTATAGGCAACGTAGTGGGGTCCTTCATCAAGGGGACCTGGCCTCCTTTTTTTTCAATGGGTTCTGGGTCTGTAAAATGGTTCAAGTCTGGAAATTGATTGAGGGGTGATGATTCTGTTTTAATAATTCAAATTACTCTTTTGTCCATCTGACCTAGAAGTTTTCTCCTTATATAAATTAAGTAGAAATTCAGTATGTTTTCCATCAAGTTCACTTCTAGGAACACTGTGATTACTTAACCAATCCAGAGCTCTACATGAGTCATATTATTGTATTCACTGGTTTGTCTCTGCTGTCCATTATGATAGTTACACCTGCCTTGCCATTGATGGCTGAGTGCTGCCACTTGGCCCCTACCACCTCGGGATCCAATTATTCTCATTGTATTCAAGTTTTTTTTTTTTTTTTGACTGACTGTGGTTCCCACTGTAAGGTATGACTTACAGAGAAGAGCAATTACAAGGCTCTTCAAAGATTCAGGTGCTGCCCTCACAAATCTGTTTCACAAGGCATTGGTCAAGGGTACATCTTCTGGACTCACCCAGCGGGGATGAGTAGGTCTAAAATGACTAATCAACTCCAGTATCTCAATCTCCCTAAGCCTTTGGATCCCTTCCTTTACATTAAACCAAGGAAGATCAGGTTCCCTCATGCTGAGCCATCTTTTAATCCACATTTCAAATAACCAAGCAAATAAACTATTAGGACCTTTTTAACTCCCTGATCTGCAACACTAAATGCAGAGTTCCTACTTAGTGGGTCCAAATAAATAAATTCAGCCTGATCAAGTTCTATGTTCCTTCCACCATTATGCCATACCTTTAGTATCCATTTCCATGCCCGTTCTCCAGATTTATTTTTATATAAATTAGAGAGCTCAAGCAGTTCTTTTTGCATGTAGCATTCTTCCTCATGGGTCACACTCTCAACCTCACCTCTAGGGGCCCACCAGGACTTTAGTCTAAAATCAAACGGGTGTTGTGGGTGGCTCCTGAGGAGAATCAATATTATTTTGCACAGCAATTGCCTCAGGGGAGACGATTACTGTTGCCTTAGGCAACACAGTATTTATCTCCTCAGATAAATGTGAAAAGGCTCCTGGCAGCATGGGTCAGGGTAGGAATGTTGCCACTACTGGGATGGGGAAGCTGCTCCTTCTGGCAGAAAAAGGTTCAGAAGTTCTATGTCCCCTGCTTCATCAGGCTCCTCTCACAGGTCCTCATTCCAAGTTGCAGGGTCACATTCTTTTTCAACCAATGCTCTCACTTTAACAGCAGACACCTGGCGAGGCTGTGCATGTACGTTTCATTAAAGGTTAGCCACTTGTGTAATAAGAGCTTATGTCTGTTTTTGCACAATTTCAGCTCTTTCTCTACAAGAGATAAGACTCTCACTCAGGGCAATCTTAGCACATGTGAGGCTCAGTATCTACTTCTGAGGCTGGGAGACAGAATCCCTGAGTTCATTATTTTCTTTCATCACTTTGTCCACCGAACTTAGGAGCAACCAACCAGCTTCATTACGTTTCTACGTTCATTATGTGTAGAGTCACTAAACTCCTTGTCTCCCATGAGCAGTGAATCAGAAGTGTCAAATATATTTATTTTGCATAATTCTGTAAATAGTTAATGCCAAGGACTATCAGTATTCTCCATACTACTAGAAGTAGAGTCCTTGGCATTTTTTGGTCTAGTTATATTAAGCAGCCAACTCCAGAAACTCCCAAACCAACAAAAAAATTCCATCCTTAATAATCTGTTCCTCTAGAACCATATCTGGTACAAAAATCTATATTAGAGTTCCCTAGAGGGACAGAACTAATAATATATATATATATGTGTTTGTGTGTGTGTGTGTGTGTGTGTGTGTGTATGAGCTTATTAGTACTACCTTACAGGATCACAAGGTCTCACAAGGGGCTGTCTGCAAGCCCTAGGAGCAAGGAGAGCCAGTCCGAGTCCACTGTTCTCCAGTGGTGGCAGTGAAACATGATTGTGCCACTGCACCTCAGCCTGGGTGACGGAGGGAGACCATGTCTCCATGTTTAAAAAAGTACAAATAAAAATAATTTTAAACATCACTAATCTAGTTTTTGGTAAAAAGTCAATACTTGAACATGAAGACAACTGAACTATTAAGAAACAAATAATCAAAGAGCAGTCAAGTTTTTAAGACAAAGACATTCTAACAGATATATAACCCTCTACAATCTTATGAAATTACTTCATGTATTACACACATTCTAGAAACTCTCCATTTCACTATGAGGCTTTTTTCAGCTTCTATGTTCAGGGATATAACTTTATATATATACATATGTATAAAATAAAAACAACTTGTCTTGACTTAGATGATTTCTCAAATTATTATCTAATTTCTTATTTTTATTTGTTCACAGATTTTGTGTCCCCATTTGATCATCTAATCAGAAAAATCACCAAGAGACACCTAATTTTGATTGCCACATACTAGTAAATTTTATGTGTGCCACAAATTATTCATCCATTTCCATGCTAAGAAACATATATGAAAGGTTTTCAGAAAAAAAAATATGTAACTCTGACCATCCTTTTACATGTGTCTTTGTGTCACATACAAGTTTTGATAAGCATATGTCTTGGAGTAACATTTTAGGATATGAATATATTTCACTATGTTACATAATTTTAGGTGTTTCCCAAAATATACACAGTGGCCAATGTTGCAGAAGCATTTTAGGTGTATCACATGTCCTTTTATACTTGATATTATCAGAAATTAACTTTTATTGTCTTGATGGGTTAAAAAATGGTAATTTAATTCGCATATCCCTGAGTATTAGTGAAATTGAATGTTTTATATACTTAGCATTTCCTCTCCTTTGATGTATTTTTCAGGCATTTTGCCCATTTATTAATTATTGTTTTACTTTATGCTTTAAACTGTCTTCAAAGATTCTAAAAACTTAATTCATTGCATTTATGTGTTTAAGGTGTCTTCAAGTTTTTAGGTGTGCTCTCATCTTCCTTTTATTGTTTGATGACTAGAAGGTTTTATTCCAAATGCAGATGGAAAGATGTGTTTTATTTTATAATTTTTGTTCTTTTAGTTTGTTTAATTGATAGTTTATATGCTGGGTTCATATTAAATATTATATTAATTAATCTTGAAACAATTACATACTTTTTTCTTTCCTTTAATTTGCTTTTAGACAGAGTCTTTCTCTGTCACCCAAACCGGCATGTGGTATAATTATGGCTCGCTGTAGCTTCCATCTTCCAAACTGAAGCAATTCTACAACTTCAGCCTTCTCAAGGTGTATGCCACCATTCTAAGCTTATTTATTTATTTATTTATTTATTTAATTTTTTTTTTTTTTTTTTTTTTTGTAGAGACGGGATCTTTCTATGTTGCTCATGCAGGTCTTTAACACCCTGGCCCAAGTGATTCACACCTTGGCATCCCAAAGTGTTGAGATCACACCCATGACCCATCTTGACTGGCTACAAACTATTATAAAATTACATTAAAGTGGTTTCATTACATATTTTAAAATAGTTTTTTTTTCCATCCATGTTTAATTCTAATAAAATAGTGTTGATTTTCTGTGTAGTGTAAGGTAGCAACTTAGCTCCATTTTCCTAAAATATAGAGCCTAAGGGGAAGTTTATATAATTATTCATGGATAGACAGATTCTGTTTATAAATATTTGTTTACAGTTTTTACCCATATATTTGTAAATGAGACTGGCAGATGATTTTCTATTTTTATACTAGTCTTGCTTTGTTTGCTTTCAAAGCATCATGAACAAAAAGATCATATTTTATCTCATTCTCTTCTGTGGAAAGTTTTGTGTAAAATTGAAGTTATATGTTCCTTGACTATTTTGTAGAACTCACCAGGAAAATGGTCTAAGCCTGTTGTTTTCTCTGTGGGAAGACTCTTACTTTCAATTCAGGTACATTTGGTGGTTATAAGACATGCAGGTTTTCTATTTATTTGTGTGTCATATTTGAGAAGTTGTATTTTTATAGAAACATCACAAACCTTCTCAAATCTATTAAAATAATATGTTTGTTATAGTTTGGATCTAGTTTCCTCTAAATCTCATGTTGAGTTTTAATTCCCAATGTTAGAGGTGGGGCCTGGTGGGAGGTGATTGGCTCACAGTGGATTTCTCATGAATGGTTTAGTGCCATCCCTTTGGTGCTGCCCTTGCATTAGTGAGTTTTGCAACATCTGGACATTCTACTGTTTTAAAGTGTGTGGCATCTTCCTCTTCCCTCTCTCTTGCCCCTGCTGTGGCTGTGTGATATGTCAGCTCCCTCCTTTGCCTTCCACCACAATTGTCAGCTTCCTGAGTCCTCCCTAGAAGCACAGCCAATGCTTGGTGCCACAGTACAGCCTGCAGAATTGTGATCCAGTTAACCTCTTTTCTTTATGAATCACCCATCTCAGGTCTTTCTTTACAGCAACACAAGAACTGCCTAACATAATGTTCATATCATTCTTGTATGTTTTATTTTAATTATAAAAATTGTAAATATATGCATAAACATAGGTAATATAATTAAAAAACACATACTCATAATTTAAATTTGAAATTTATCAAAAGTTTATCATTTTTCTCTATTATTATACATCAAGTCCCAGATCTTATGTCATTTCATTTTGTTACACTTTAGTAGGCATTTCTGAGCAATTTATCCTTTTCTTTTTTTATTTAAACACAATACCATTAACAATAATATTATTAATATCTCATAATATATAGTTCATATTCATGTTTCATTTACTTGTTATGTCTTTTAAGTCTCTCATAAATAAACAGCTTCTACTTGTATTATTATTATTATTGAGATAGAGACTCACTGTGTTACCCTGGTTGGAGTACAGTGGTACAATCTTGGCTCACTGCAACCTCACATCTCAAGTTCAAGCCATTCTCATGCCTCAACCTCCTGAGTAGCTGGAATTACAAGTGCACACCACCACGCCCAGCTAATTTTTGTACTTTTAGTAGAGAGGGGGTTTTGCCACGTTAGCCTAGTAGGCCTGGAACTCCTGACCTCAAGTGATCTGTCCACCTTGGCCTCCCAAAGTGCTGAGATCACAGGCATGAGCCACCATGCCTGGCCATTTCCTTGTATTTTTATAATGACATTGACTTTTTGAAGAAATTCAATCATTCACCCTTTTGAATGTCCCACTCTCTGCATATGTTTCTTTAGTTGCATTGCCACTTAACTTGTTCTGTTGCTTTTGTATACCCTGTAAAATAAGATATTAACTCCAGAGGCTTAATTGGATTTGTGTTCTTTTACCTTAGAATATTCATACATGATCTATTTGAAATTCATATTATGTCACATCCAGAAGCACATATAATATCCAGTTGTGAATAAATGAGTGGTTCAGGTAATGACAGCCTTGTGACTACATTAAATTTCATCAACTATACATATAGTTGTTTAATCCATGGATAATATTTTGAATCAATAAATTATTTAAAGGTTGAAAAACAGTGATTTTCTAGTACAATATTTGCTTGTAAAATTGTTAATTAAAACTCATCTGTAATGATTATTTTCTCTCATGAACTAGTCATATATTTAATCTGAAATACAACTGATACAAAAAATGTAAGAAATTTCTATTATTTTTCAAACAAACTTTTTGATTTTAATATTGATTTTCTTTCAATATTATTTGAAACAATGAGACTAATTATATCAATAAGTATCCAGTTTATTCTGGTTTTATTCTTATTATTTCATAACATTAATAACTTACTTTTATAAAAATATAAATTTCAATCAGTCCAATTGGAGAAGCATTTTTTGAAGTTCAATGGGATCTCCTTATATTGTTTTTGTATTCTTTTGACAAAACCCAAAATTTTTAATATCTTCTTTATTTTATGTCACAAAATATCCTAAGTTCCTTACTGTCACCATTCTGTACATGACTTGGAATCAGTAACTTCTTTCAAAAAAACCTGGTTTCCTTTTTGTTTTCTTTTTCATGGATAATAATATTTTGCAATCATTATTTAAGAATAGGATTATCATTGCTATTTGGAGTTTTCATTGCTTGGCAGTTTATAAGTTTGTCACATACTTAGCAGTTTATAAATATGTATGCCTATATGTGCATTCATGTTTGTATTATAATATTAAAAAGGCTTATATTATTTCTAATTAATAACATTACAGTGTTTGTAATGTAACTGCTTAGATTATTATAGTTTTCTGTTTTACCAAAAAAAATTAGAGCTAACATCATAAATATATTGTTAATTTATCATGTATATATGTATAAATAGTATTATGCATAT
Source organism: Cheracebus regulus (assembly GCA_963574635.1). Lineage (NCBI taxonomy): Eukaryota > Metazoa > Chordata > Mammalia > Primates > Pitheciidae > Cheracebus > Cheracebus regulus. The sequence goes on along the minus strand of CAUYQU010034648.1, from coordinate 46,864 downwards.
ATGTAAAATTGTTTGAAAATAATAGCAATATCACTAATAACAATACAAAGAAAGAATAAAATTTCAAATTCATTTCTGGTATTTGTTTTCATTCCAAGTAAACATAATTGGAATGCAGTGTTCTATAGTAAGATAAAATATTCTTTGTGTGGAACATTAGGCAGAATAACAGAGTCTCAAAGATGTCTGCATTGTAATTCCAATAACCTGGAAATATATTATTTTACATTGTAGAAGGGAATTATGGTAACAATTAAAATTAAGGTTGATAATCAGCCAATCTTAAAAACTTTGAAATTAAGAAATATTCTGGATGATGTGGATGGGGCCAATGCAATCCTATGAGTTCTTAGAATAAGAAGGGGTTGCAGAGTACTGGATAGAAACATGAGACATGAGCAGAACTCAAAGGGCCTCTCTGGCTTGAAGATGGGTGAATGGGGCCCATGAGTCAAAAAATCTGACACCCCTAGAAGCTGGAAACAGCCCTCTGGTACACACAGAAAAAAACACAGAGACTTTATTCCTACAACTGCAAGGAACTGAATTTGGCTAACAACAAAAATAATCAGGTCAAGAAATTCTATCCTAAACCCTTCAGAGAGGAACACAACATGCTGTCATCTTGGCTTTATTGCAGTAATACCTATACTAGACATCTGATCTACAAAACTATGCCTCAGCCTTCTATGTAGCTGGGGCTACAGGTGCGTCCCACCATGTCCAGCTAGTTTTTTTGTATTTTTAGTAGAGACAGGGTTTCACCATGTTGGCCAGAGTGGTCTTGAACTCCTGACTTCAGGTGATCTGCCAGCCTCAGCTTCCCAAAGTGCCAGGATTACAGGCTTGAGCCACCATGCCTGGCCAGCTTGATTTTCTTTCAATATTATACCAACTGACTCTGCCATCCATAACTCTTAATCAACCTTTCATAATTTTAATGTCTATGCTTCTCTGTGTTGTATGCTTTGATAATTTCTGATCTTTTAGTTAACTAATATGCTTCCGAACTCTGCATAATCTGATTATATAGCCAATTGATTGTGTTTTCATTTTAATTATTTCTTTAACTTTGAGAGGTTTTATGTTTGATTTCCAACAAGCTTGATTTTTTTTTATAGTTTCTTACACTTAACGTATATTCAGGCCTCTCTGTTACATTACTAAACACTAAGCACAGTTATTTTATGTGCTATATTTAATTATGGCAATGTAGAAAGATTAATGAGTCTTACTCTGTAGTTTCTTCTGGTTTTACCCTTACTTATTTTATTTCTTTGTGTGCTTTGTTATATTTGGCTCTGAGCTTTTCATCTATAGAAATGTTTTGCTACCTGGATTGAAGCTGTATCCATTCTAATTAGATTTGCCTTTTCTTCTGCCAGTCACCCAAGGATATTATCAATGTGGCATCATTTTATATTACATATTCTGTCTGTGATCTTGGATGACACAACAGTGTGCACTTGGGCCTAAAACTCACTGATGGCTGGTTTTGATTTGCAAATTCTAAGTTAGATTTTTGTTTGTTGATTTTCTTCATCAATACCAAGATAAACAAAAGTTTTTTCTTACTTCCCTTTTGGGAGTAGGATTTTTCCTTGTTAATTTTTACACTGAGTGTGTAGTTATCTGGAATATGGTCCATCTCATGCAATACATAAGCTTTAACAGTGAAATTTAAATTTTTCCAGTATTTTTTATAGAGAAAGTCAGCTTTGATAATCTTAAAGCCAGGATTTTCTACTGTTCTGCCTCCTCCTGCTAACTTTCTCCTTATCCTCCTCCTTATTCTTCCCCACCTGCTTTTTCTATTTCATATTCACAGATTATTTCCTTGCCAGCTTCAAGGCATGGGAGATTTTATAAGATTCAGATTAGCTACTTACTGCAGAATTGCTCCTGGAGATGCACACAATCTGTATTAGTCTATTCTCACATTACTATAAAGAACTACCTGAGACTTGGTAATTTATAAAGAGAAGAGGTTTAATTAGCTCATGGTTCTGCAGGCTACATAGGTTTCTGTTTCTGGGGAGGTCTTGGGAAACCTGCAATCATGGCAGAAGGGGAAGAGGAAGCTGATGCATATTACATGACAAGAGCAGGAGGAAGAGAGTGAAGGGGGTGGTGCTACACATTTTTAAACTGGATCTTGTAAAAACTCACTCACTATCATGAGAACAGCAAAGGAGATATCCACCCCATGAGCTAATCACCTCTCACCAGGCCCCTCCTTCAACACTGAAGATTACAATTCAGTATGAGATTTGGGCTGGGACACAAATCTAACCCAATCATTCTGTTCCAGACCTCTCCCAAATCTCATGTCCTTCTCACATTTCAAAATACATTCATGACTTCTTGACAGCCACCCAAGTCTTAACTCATTTCAGCATTAACTCAAAAGATCGCAGTTCAAAGTCACATCTGAGACAAGGGAAGGCCCTTCTATCTGTGAGCTTTTGAAATCAAAACCAGTTAGTGACTTCCAGGATACAGGAATGGAATACAGGCACTGGCCAAATACCATTGTTCTAAAGGGAGAAATCAGCCAAAATAAAGGAGTTACAGGCCCCATGCAAGTCTGAAACCCATCAGGGCAGTCATTAAAACTTAAAGCTCCAAAATAATCTCCTTTGACTTCATGCCTCACATTCAGGAAACAATGATGCAAAGGGTGGACTCCTAAGGCCTTGGGCAGTTCCACCCCTGTGACTCTGTAGGGTACAGCCTCTGAAGCTGCTTTCAGGGGCTGCTTTCAGAATTTGCAATTAGTAGTTGCCCACACTAATTTTATCTTGCATAAATTCTCAGGCAATTAAGCTTCACATCTCCAAAGTTTAAGAACACTGATGGATGCAAAGCTTCTCTGAGGGTTGTCTTTATTGATATTTGACAAATAGTGGTTATAGTGCTGCACTTCACTAAAGGGGTCACTTTAGGGAAATCTAGACATGTCCTGGGACCCCTAGAACTGAATTGAAGACTACAAAGGAATTAAATTCTGTGGCCCTGTTAGATTCAGACCACTTGGCTCACTGTCTTGGTGAGGTTCACGTGGATTAAGTTGCTGTTGTCTGGCTTACTCACAGCAGGTGCCGCCCTCTGGAGGCCTTGCCAGCACTGCCTCCATCCTAAGGTCCCAGATCCCTCTGCTGCTTCTGCTGCCTGGTGAAGCTTCTGGGAGCTAACTTCATTTTCATCCAGCTGCTTAAGTTTTTGCCAAGGTTACAACTGATCACCAAGTGATTGCAGAGTCATAGGGGATTGATTTATTTTGTAAACAGATTGTTAATATGTTAGTTCCATCTTCTTCACTACCTCTATTTGCAGAAGTACATGTTTTCATTAGCTTTACATATCTGAAGTTTTGCTGTTTTATCAGCTTTTATTACCAAACACTTATGATTCAGCTTTCTTGGGTCTGCTAAACATGTTGTAACTTACTCTTACTTGATTTAGGTTCCACATTTTATTTATTTATTTTTTTTAAAAATTCTCATACATATATGCACATACATATTTTGGGGTTATATATAGTATTTTTATACAATTCATATAATGTGTAAAGATTAAATTAGATAATTAGGATATCTATCATCTTAGTTTTCTTTATGCTAAGAACATTAAAATGATTCTTTCTGAGCTATTTTTGAAATGCACAATAGATTATTGTTAACTATAGTCATTCTACTAGTCTTTTTGACACTGGGTCTGATTTCTTCTTAATAACTATATATTTGTGCCTATAAATCAACCTCTCTTCATCTCCACATCTCCACCATCATTCCTGACCTCTGATAACCAGAAGTCTATCCTCCATCTTCATGAGATCTATTTTTTTAGTTCCCACATATGAGTGAAAACATGTGATATTTACCTTTCTGTGCTTGGCTTATTTCATTTAACATAGTGACTTCAAGTTTCATCCATCTGCTTCCAATGAGACGATTTCATTCTTTTTATGGCTGACTAATATTTCATTGTGGATATATACCACATTATCTTTACTCATTCATCGACTGATAAGCACTTAGGTTGATTCCACATTTTGACTATTGTGAATAGTGCTGCAATAAAGATGAAGGTGCAGATATCTCTCTGATATATTAATTTCCTTTTCTTTGGATATATCCTCAGCAGTGAAATTGCTGGATCATATGGTAGTTCTATTTTTAGATTTGTGAGGAAACCCTATACTCTTTTCTAAAGGGGCTGTACTAATTTTCATTCCCATCAACAGTGTATGAGAGTTTCCCTTTCTCCATATCCTTATCAGCATTGATTATTCCCTGTCTTTTTAATAATACCCATTTTAACTAAGGTTAGATAATATTTCATTGTGGTTTTGATTTGTACTTATCTGATTAGTGATGTTGAACATATTTCACGTATTTAATGGCAATTTTTATAACTTGTTCAGACAAATGTCTATTCAGATTTTTCATTGTTTCTAAATCAGATTACTGTTTATTGTTATTTAGTTTCTTTGATATCTGTATATATATATATAGTCTATGTTATACATGTATATTCTGCTATGTATCTATTCTGTGTTAGTCTTTTATCAAATGGGTAGTTTGCAAACATTTTCTTCTATTCTGTAAGTGATCACTTTGTTGTTTTATTTGTTCTTTAGAAGCTTTTTGCTTAATGTAATTTGTTTGGCTTTTGCTTTTGTTGCCTATGATTTTCATATCTCACACAAAAAATATTTGTCCAGACCAATGTCCTGGAGCATTTCCCTAATGTTTTCTTCTGCTAGTTTCATACTTTTAGGATGTAGACGTAAGTCGTTAATACATTTTGATTTGATCTTCTTATATGGTGAGAGATAGGGGTCTAGTTTCATCCCTTTGCACATGGCTATCCATTTTCACATCATCATTTATTGAAGAGATAGGGATCTAGTTTCATTCTTTTGCATATGGCTATCCATTTTTCACAGTATAATTTATTGAAGAATTTTTATTCTTGTTGACTTTGTCAAAAATGAGTTCTCTATAAATTTATGGATTTATAGCTGGGCTCTCTAATCTGTTCCATTGGTCTATGTGTCTGTTTTTATACTAGCATCATGTAACTTGGTTCCTATAGCTTTGTATATTTTGAAGTGATGTAGTGTGATGCCTCTAACTTTTTTTTTTTTTTATCACTTTGGCTATTTGGGATCTTCTGTGGTTCCATATTGATTTTAGAATTTTTTTAAAAATTTAAATATTGGCATTTTGAAAGAATTGCATTTAATTTGTTAATTGCTCTGGCTATTACTGACATTTTAACAATATTAGTTCTTCCTTCTGTGAGCATGGACTATCTTTCCATATTTTTGTGTGTTTTCTTCAATTTCTTTTACCAGTGTTTAATAGCTTTCCTTATATAGATATGCCACTTCTTTTGTTAAAATAATTTATATATATGGCATTATTTGTAGCTATTGTAAATAGAATAAAATTTCCCTTTTTTTGCTTATGTTGTTCTGTGCCACAAAATATTTATTTGCTTTGATAAGCAGTGGGAATAAATACTTATGTTTAATATGACACCTTTAGTTAGAATTCTACTACTTTATTTTTTTAATATCTAAAGAAATTGTGGGTTCTTGTATAAAACATTTTTTATATATATATTCCAGGCTAATCTCCCATATCTCAACAGAAAACATTAGATCAGTTATTCATTCATTCAACAGAAATCTACTGAGTGCTTATGAGGCAAGAGAATAGGGTCTGGAGGCAGGAAATCTAAGGCTGTTTCATGCAAACTTCCTAGAACTAAATTGAAAGGAAAACCCTACCTTTCCATGCTTAAGTAACAATGGGACCAGAAGCTATTCCCTTTGACCTTTACTGCACAGCAGATGGGAGATTGTTTGCAACAAATCATGATTGCTGGTCAAGTCTTTGTTTGCAACTTTGTAACTTCATTCCAGCCTCTGACTGGGTGCTGTCTGCAACCAATCAGACTGATTATAGGCTACCACTGCAGTTACATGAGGTGAACATAAAGTGGACAGTGGGAAACGTCTAGCGGGTATTTAGACCCAAGAAGATTCTGTATCGGGGCTTGTGAGCCACTGCTTGCGTCTGCTCCCACACTGTGGCGTATGTTTTCATTTTAATAAATCCCTGCTTTTGTTCTTTTGTTGGTTCATTCTTTCTTTGCCTTGCTGGGCATTTTGTCCAAACATTTGTTCAAAAGCCAAAAATCTGGACAACTTGCAGTCATGACCCTCATCAGTGACACTTATGGTGTGCTAAGCATTCTTCTGGGCAGTTGGGATACCAAAATTAAGAGGTAGAGTGCTGCCTAATGGTCTTACCTCTCTAAGCAAAGTAGTACACTATTTACAGCAATATATTAGGAAGATATATCAAAGTAGGATGACCATCAATTGTGTGTATTGGTGTGGGGTGTTAGATACAGCATTAAGGGTAAGTCTCTGTGAGGTTAGTATTTGATCTGAGATATAAGAGATAATGACAGCAAAACAAATGTAGGAAGATTATTCAAAACCATGCAATTAGCAAATTAAAAGACCCTAAGGTAGGAACATGCTTGGCATATTTTAGCAACACAAAAAATTAAATAAAAAAATAAGGGAAGGAAGAACAGGAGAAACAAAGGAGAGAAGAATAAGACTGTGGTGAGAAGAATATGTTATGTTAAGAAAAGTAGCAGGACATAAATCACATCCATACACAGAACCTCCACCATGTGGAACTTTGTAAGTTGTGGATGTCAGTCAGAGCCTAACCAGAAAAGCAGAAACCACTCTGTGTATATCAAGCAGATGGGATTGAATCACAGGAATTTTAATTATTAACTAATTAATTAAGCAAAGTTGAGACTAGAAAGCAATCTAGACAACAACAGGAGAGAGTCCCTGTTTCAAGGATGAGGAGCAAAGATAAGGAAGCTGGATTATCTAATCTGACTATTAGGATTTCCAGGCTGAGGCTAGATTTATCCAGATTTTTGCAAAGACCATAAAGAAAAGGGTGGTGCTGCTTTAGGAGAGGCTTCCTGAAGTAGAGGGGAACAAAGAAGTATCTTGGCTTCTCCCTGCAGTGCACCTGCCAGTCTTCTCTTAGGGTCTCCCATAGGCCAAAGTCAACTAGCCGGCAGTTTACATAGTAGTCCCTCAACAGAACCTGCATAAACTAGCTTTCATGCTTTCTTCCTAACCAGTCCTTTTCTCTACTCATGCACACACACATTCACACACACTCACTCCTTCACATACACACATACACCACAGCACACCACACCACACATCACATACAAACAGACAGTACCTATATCACACACATAGAGAGAGTAAAAGATAGAAAAATACTATGATATTTTTATACTTTATTTATGCTTATGTATGAACTCTTTTAATCAAATACAATCCCCTCAATAGGCTAGCTAACCAAATGTGTTCTACATTTATTCTCATCTCTTAATAGTTAAATAATAAAAGAAGTGCTTAGAGGCACCAGTGTTCATGAAGACATTAGAGATCACCCAGGGTACTTTGGTTGTTAAACAGCAAAAATTGTTCCCTATAATTAAAACAATAACATATATATTTATTTCTTACCAGGAAACCTATGATTTTATGGAACTTGTAATTAAAAGTTCCCATATAGTAAAACAATGGTAATTATCAAACAATAATTTGAAAATTTATCAAATTATGACAGAGTATGAACTATTATGTTCAATGTAGTTACTACTTAACAACAATTTAGTGATTCTTTGTTTGCAGTATTAATTTACCTTTAATTCTATAATAGTAGGAATAAATTTATATACTATTTTAATAGATCAATCAGATTCATGCATTTATCATTTATAAGACCACATAGAATTCCTAAAACAATTTTCACTTTTAATTTTTTTATGATTTAGCAGAAAGACTCTTTTTTAATCTCATCTATTTGTATCAGTTAAACTAAGTCCTAATCTACCTGGTTTAATTAACACATACCTTTTGACTCATGTAACAAAAAGGGTCATGGTACAATAGTTCTCGTTAATCTATACTAATCGCTAGTTAATCAATACAATGGGTCAACGAGATTATAAAGCAGCCAGTATCCTTCCACCTTTTGCTCTACCATGTTCATCAGTGCTACTGGCTTTATATTTTTATTAACTTTACTTATGTGTGCAGTATTACTGCCATAGTTCTTAGCAACTTATCTGTGGAGGGCAGGATGGGAGAATGTATCTAGAAAGATACCCAAGTAGAACACTCAGCATGTGTCCAGACCATATGTGTCTCATTTTTTAGGAGGTATCTTTTTGAGAATGTGTTCTACTTATTATACAGTTATTAGATATACTATTATGCACTTATTATATATACTATTTACCTTCCAAATTACGTAGAACATCGGTTTTACCACATTAAAACCATAGAATAACATGAATTGTTCTCCTTCTACCCTCCAATAATAGTTTCCTCATTACCATCTACTTTGCCCCAAAGACAATGCTATATTCTTTAGTTTACATATTTAGGTTAAGGCAATAAAGACTTATGATATTAATTTCTGATTATATAAACTAGGTTATATGTGCAAAAATATCAGGGGCTGATAAAAAGCAATGGCTTGTTTCTTTCTCATATTGGGGAATAACAGTAGTCTGGCCATGGTTCTGATCTATATTATGCCTTTCTTTCTGAGCCAATTTTCCTTATAAGTTATTAACTAGAATGATGACAAATGTCCAATAATAATCATTGATGAGAGTAATAGGATCACAATATTTGTCTTATAATAATTACATTTACCCCTGACCAGACTTCAATGACATCCTCTAAATAGGGTTTATTAAATAGAAATGGCTTTTATTATTTTTAATAAGGAACACGAGGAGGAAAGGGATGGAGTGACTTAGGATTGGTTAGACTGTGTTAATAACAAACCACCTGAAACACCTGAAGTTTCTCTCTCTTATATGAGATGTCAGTACCTGGGCCTCTATTTATCTTGGGCTCTCAACAATGAGAGCTAAGAAGATTAAATCTTATCAAATGCTTCCATAATCCTAGCAGCAGAAAAAAAAATGGAAACCATGCACTGGACCTTAAAGTTTCTGACTAGAAGTGCCACATGCCGTTTTCATGAACAATCTGAGTTGAACATAGTAGCAATGTATATTCCTCTTATTAAAAGGGGAATAGGGTATTTGTGAAGAATACACAGTTTATAAAAGTGCATACCTCTGGCCCCCAAATATTTGGTTCCTTCCCATTCCCACAGATTATAACCCTATACTTTCATTCCCTATAACCATGATTGTATGTAGGTGGAATGGCTTTTTTCTAAAGGTACATGATATGAGGGTAGATATAGTAATTTGTTGAGGTTTGGGAGTGCATTTGGGATACATAATCCTACAACATAAAAAAGAAAAGTTATCTGCCCTACCCCATACTTTCCGTAAACAAGAGTGGGACCAGGATAAGAAAATCACAATAAACAAACCCATTCTCAAATAAAGAAAGAATGGAAGGCACAGAGTATTCCTCTGTTTATAAAAATTCTAAAATTCTGTTGTTCAGAATTTTGTTGTTTGGTAATGATCTCTTTTAATCGAATACAACCCCCTCAGTTTACATAATAGTCCATCAACAGAAACTGCGCTAACTAGCTCTAATGCTTTCTTCCTCCCCACTCCTTTTCTCTACTCACACACATACATTCACACATGCATACTTCTTCACACAAACACATGCACTACAGCACAACACATCACACATCACATACAAATGGACAGTATCTATATCACACACATAAACACAGAGAATAAAAGATAGAGAAATGCTCTGTGATTAAACTCTGATATTACTATCTGGAAATATTTTTCCCATTCAATTTTTTTTTCTGCCATTCTTAGTTCCATCCTCTGGAAGCTCTTTTCTTTTTTTTTCACTTTCTATCTAGGCTACATCTGAAGAAAGCCTAGATAACTCACCCTTCTTGGTGGTCAAATAGCTCCTTTTCTTTCCTCTTATCATAGAGTGTTTTGGAACCCAAAAGTTGTTTTGGAGATCAAATAGTCACTTAGTCCAAGGTGATGGTTCTTTTCAAAATACACTCTCACTCAAACATTTTTTAGCCTGAAAAAAATTATTTAAACAAGCTTTATGTTTCAAGATCCATACTCCCAATGCTCTTGAAGATAGGCCTTTCTCTCTAAACTTATATTCACATAATTTGAGAATACGTAGCTTCCTCAGAAGAGGCAAGTTTTCCTAAGGCATTTTTGTCTAATTGAAAGTATTTAATATTTTATGGCATTTGAATCATGGGTAAAATGGACCTGACATGATTTAGCGTTTACTATAAGACTGAGTTTGATAAGCCTTTAATGTTTAATAAATTTCTCAAATTTATTTTTATTGATTGTGAGAGAAAATTAGTTGCTTCTCCTCTTACAAGAATTTTTTTCTCATCTAACATGTACTACTTTCATTCCTTTTCTACTGCTCTGTTTCCTATACTTTTTTAAGTTATGCACTTATTAGATACACTATTTACCTTCCAAATTACATAGAATATCAGGTGTACCACATTAAAAACATGAAATAAGATGAATTGTCCTCCTTCTATCCTCCAGTAAGTTTCCTCATTACCTTCTACTTTGCTTCAAAGACAATTCTATATTTTTTAGTTTGCATGTTTAGGTTAAGGTAATAAAGACATGATATTAATTTCTGTTCATATAAACTAGGTTATATGTGCAAAAATATCAGGGGCTGAAAAAAAAGAGGTTTGTTTCTTTCTCATATTGGGGAATCATTGTAGTCTGGCCATGGCTCTGATCTACATAATGCCTTTCTTTCTGGACCCAGACTGACAAAACAGCCTTTATCTGAAGAATCATCATTATCATGGCAGAGAGAATGGAGAACATGTCAAAGCATTTACTGGCTCTCACAGCTTCTTCCTAAAAGTGCATATTTTATTTATAGTTACATGTCAATGGAAAAGTAAATCATGGGCATTTCAGAGTTCAGTAAAGTGAAAATATATAATACTCATGAACTGGCAGCAATAATGGTGACCATTCATTCAATTAACTATCTCAAGGATATGTTTTTAAGAATACACTTTATTTTTTAGAATAGTATTGGAGTCACAGCAAAACTGAGAGAAAGACACAGAGATTTTATGTATACCATCTGCCCCTACACATGCATATCCTCCTTCAATATCAACATTTCCCACCATAGTGATGTATTCATTGCAACTGATGAACCTACCTTGATAATTCATTATAACCCCAAATCCACCATTTACATTATTACATTAGGGTTCACTAATGTGATATTAATTTTGATTAATATATATTCCCAGTTTCCCTAGAAAAAAGAGCTTGAAGTAAAATGTATCTGCCAGCATCTCATTGAATAACACGATCCCAAAGAAGCAGGAGTGGAGGATGAAGAAAGTAAAGCCAGGGAACGGTGAACACAGGATGTAGCTTTGTAATGAGTGTGTTTGGTCTCATTGGAGGTCTTCAACAAAGCAGTATTAGCTTTTGGTTCTGTTAAAGCTTGTCTTAAGTAAAATGACAAACAGAAAAAAAAATAGATTCTAAATCAAGGGACACAAATTCACTTAAATTTGCCAAAATAAATAGGAAGTTGTAATATAACATACAAAGAAATCTTATAAATTCTAAAATCAGGAATTTTAGCCAGGCCAAATGAAAAATGGAAAATCAGGTTACTAATTATTTCCTCTTAGTTGCTCTATAGTTTATTATTTTTGTTTTCTCCTATACAACTGACACATACTTCTGTTTGAAGATCTGTGTTACTCCTCAAGCCTTTGGTTGCTATTTCTTCAAAACTAAATTGAAAATACATTTGGTTTTCAAACTTCTCAACTCTCTTTGATCTGACAGGTCACTATAGAAATTCAGTCCAAATATCATTGGTCATTCTCTCAGTTACCCAATTACTAATTCCAGAGCAAGAATTCTACTTTCACCAGGTGTCTGCCCTTGGCTATAAATCTGTGCAAAGGAAAAAAAAAATAAAGTTATGTTTAACAAATATGTACACTTAGGTCCATGTTGAGAATTCTAAGTCTCTGTGTACACTAGATTTGCTTTAAGGCCATGGGAATGGCAAAAATCTCATAGAAAAAAGAAAAATTTTACACCATAATTACATTCATATACATTGATGTTTCACAAAAATATTTTAATAAGCAAAACATTTTATTAGGAAAGATAGTTTAAGATGTTAAATATGGAGTGAGATTATTATTATTATTATTATTTAATTTTCAGTAGAGACAGGGTTTCACTATGTTTGCCAGGCTATTCTCAAACTTCTGAACTTAAGTGATCTGCTCGTCTTGGCCTCCCAAAGAGCTGAGATTACAGGTGTAATCCACTGCTCCTGGCTCCTTGACGCTAAAATTTAGTTTTATAACAACCATGGGTTGGAGATTTCTGAAATAATTATCTGGGCTATTTGGGCAAAAATGTCACTTCAAGTTTATACTATATCTGTTTACATTGAGATAATTAATACTTTTTTCTTTTTAATTTTATACTTCATTGTATTTTGTTCACAAAGCCAGAGGTCAAAAAAATGTGAATTATCATACATTGCTTAAAATAAGATAGACTTTAAACACTTAATGAAAACTGATGACTTTAAGAAAAATTCAGTGTTTTATTTGTAGATATACTTTATCTAGTAAATGGAAACTCTGAATACTTATCAGTTGTTTAGTATACCTCCAATATGTTTTTTCTAATCTGAATTCCAATGCATTATGCCCTTTACCTATAAATTAACTTCATTTTTAATGGTTTATAGAGTAATGATTAAAATTGCATATTTTCACATCAAAATGTTCCCTGGAGTTTATCAGAAGTTTAAGTTAGGAGTTTGGAAACATTGTAGAAACCAAAATACATCAATTTTGTAATAACCAAAAATACATACTCACAAGCATAGTAAATTGAGTAATTTTCTGTGATGAATCTCACTTGTTTATAATTATGGACTGTAGTAAAATTAAAATTAATGTTGACTTGCAAAAACATTAGCATCCTTAGAAATGTGTAAATTCACTTAGAGATTATACATTTATTTCTCAATTATAATTAAAAATACATGAACGTGAAGGTTATTTTCTTATATTTTGTTATCAGTCATGTATTTTCTTCTATATATACTGATTTTTGAAATTTAAAATAAAAGCTAAAAACTTAATGGGCAATAATTTTTACATAAATGCATTCCAAACATTTGAAATACCCTTTCATTCAACATTTAGTAAACATTACACATTTGTCATTTATTTAGTAAACATTACACATTTGAATTGTTCATTATAGACATGAACAAAATTCATTTCTAAACTCATGGAGGCTATATTTTTATATGGAATATAAGCAACCAAGCAAATATGTAATATGTACTTTGGATGACACTTATTGCTATGGATAAAAACAGAATACTAAAAACAGAAAGCAAGTGCCTAGAAATGAGCTGAAATTCAAACAAGATGTCAAGAAAAGCATCAAGAAGATATAATTTTATCACCAACCTTATAGAGTAAAGGGTGTAGATAATGCAGCTAACCAAAGCAATAATTTTCTAGGCAAAGGGAAGAGCAAAGTCCCTCAAGAAGTAGAAAGTCAGGCATGGTAACAAAATAATAAGGCATTGGCTAAAGTAGTATGGCTTGAGAAGGGGTAAGTGTCACCAAGGAATGAAATGGAATCAGACAGATAATTAGAAGCTTATGAAAAGATTTATAGACCATTTTAGTTTTATGATTTTAGCTGAATACAATGGAAATACAATGGTGCATTCTGGGCAAAAAGTGAAAAGATATGCTTTATTATTTTAAGAAATTACTCTAGTTGTTTTTATTAAAAATGCAGGAGCAAAGAAAGAGGAATATCATTGTTAATGATTTCAATTATCCAAATAGTTGACTAATATCAGATTGGCATATGATCCAATATTTGGAAGTAGAATATTGGAAATGTAGTTAGAAGAAAAGCATTTTTTTTTTTTTTTTAGATTCTGGAAATATTTTGAAGTGTAAACAAGAGGATTTCTGTTTAAATGGGATATTTAATGTGAGAAAAAGAGAATAGTCAAGGACAACTTAGAGATTCCAGGTTCAAAAAACAAAAACCACGGAGCAGCCATTTACATGTATTAGAAAACAGAAAAGCAAGTTTGGAGGGAAGGCCCAATATTTTAATTAGACCCATGTTTGTTACACATTCAAATGTGGACATCAGTTTCAGATGCTGTATATATAAGTCTGTGATTCATGAAACTGGTCCAGGCTTAAGTGATAAATTTGCAGATCATCACAATGGAGGTGGCATATTTGAAATGATGAGATAAGATTGCCAGCAATAATTGTAGTCAGAAAAAAGAAGAGGGCAAAATACTAAATGCTGGGCTCTCCAATATTTAGAGTTCAGAGAGATGAGAAAAAAACAGTGGGTACACTGGTAATAAATGAAGGGGGAAAATACTGAAACACTATGTTAGAAGCTAAGAGAAGACAGTGATTCAAGAAGAAAGAAGTGACTTGCAATGCTAAAGACTGCCAGAAGTTTGAGTAAGATTAGAACTGAAAAGTAGCTGTAAATTTTCCAATGTGGCGGTTTTTTTTAAATAAACTTAACAGAAATGTTGTATGATAAAATGACCATGGGATGAACACTAGGTAGGTTTGAATTAAGAGAAATTATAAAAGAAAAGTAAGAGTATGCACAGTGAATTTTAAAGTACTTCTAAATAGTTTTATTCTAACTGTGACAGAGGAATATAGCAGTGAGAGTGAAGAGTGTAAAGAAAGTGAAAATGTAAGATAAACAATGAATTGAAGGTGCTGGTGGAGGTTAAAAATTGTTGGAGTTTGGAAACAGGTTGAGTGACCTTTAAAACAGAAGATTTAATAGATAAAAAGATTTAAAGTGAGATTTAAGACACATAGGTGGTTTGAAATTGAGATACATCAAAATGTATAGTTTTAGTTCATTCTCACACTGCTATAGGACGTACTTGAGACTGGGTAACTTATAAAGAAAAGAGGTTTAATTGATTCACAGTTCTGCATGGCTAGAGAGGCCTCAGAAAACTTGCAATCATGAGGGAAGGGAAAGCAAAAGGTCCTTTTTGACATGGCGGAAGCAGGGATAAGTGCAAAGTGAAGGTGGGGGAACGGCCCTTATAAAACTATCAGGTCTCATGATAACTCACTCACTATGATGAGAACCAAATGGAAGTAACCTTCTAACGATTCAAATACCTCCACCTAGTCTTTCCCATGACATGTGGGGATTATGGGGACTATGATTCCAGATGAGATTTGGGTGGGGACATAGCCAAACTATGTCATTCCACCCCTAGCCCCTCCCAAATCTAATGTCTTTACATTTCAAAACACAATCATGCCCTTTCAATAGATCCCCAAAGTCTTAACACATTCCAGTATTAACTTAAAAGTTCAAGTCCAAAGTCTCATCGGAGACAAGGCAAGTCCCTTCTACCTATGAGCCTATAAAATCAAAATCCAGTTAGTTACTTCCTAGATACAATGAGGATACACGCATCGAGTAAATACACTCTTCCAAATGGGAGAAATTGACCAAAACAAAAGGGCTACAGGATCCATGCAAATTCAAAATACGGCAAGATAGTCATTAAACCTTAAAGTTCCAAAATGATCTCCTTTGACAACATGCCTCACATCCAGGTACACTTATGTAAGTGGTAGACTCCCACAGCCTTGGGAAACTTTGCCCTGTGGCTTTGTAGATTACAGTTCCTTTCCTGGCTGCTTTCATCAGCTGGCATTGGTGTCTGTGACTTTTCCAGGTGCAAGATGCAAGCTGTCAATGGATCTTCCATTCTGGGGTCTGGAGGATGGTGGCCCTCTTCTCACAGCTTCATTAGACAGTGCCTCAGTGGGACTCTGTTTAGGGGTTCTGACCCCATATTTCCCATCTGCACTGCCCTAGCAGAGGTTCCCCATAAGGTCTCAGCCTCTGCATCAAACTTCTGCCTGAACATCTAGGCATTTCCATACATCCTCTGAAATCTAGATGGAGGTCCTCAAACCTGAATTCTTGACTTCTGTAAACCTGCAGGCCCAACACCACATGGAAGCTTCCAAGGCTTGTGGCTTGCACCCTCTGAAGCAACAGCCTGAGCTGTACCTTGGCCCCTTTTAGCCCTAGCTAGGGTGGCTGAGACATAGGGCAACAAGTCCCAAGGCTGCACACAGTAAGATGGCTCTGGGCTTGGCCCACAAAACCATTTTTTCCTCCAAGGCCTCTAGGCCTGTGATGGAAAGGGCTGCTGCCAAGGTCTCTAACAGACCCTGGTGATACTTCCCCTAGTGTCTTGTTGATTAACATTTGCATCCTTGTTACTTATACAAATTTTTGTAGCCACCTCAAATTTCTTCCCAGAAAATGAGTTTTTCTATTCTACCACATCAGGCTGCAAATTTTCCAAACTTTTATGCTTTGCTTCCTTGTGTTTTGCTGTTTAGAAATTTATTCTGTCAGAGAGATACCCTAAATTATCTCTCTCAATTTCAAAGTTCCACAAACATCTTGAACAAGGGAAATATTCCACCAATCTCTGCATAGCAAGAGTCACCTTTGCTCCAGTTCCCAACAAGTTCCCTATCTCCATCTGAGACAACCTCAGCCTGGACTTTATTGTCCATATTACCATCAGCATTTTGGTCAAAGACATTCAACTAATCTCTAGGAAGTCCCAAACTTTCTGACATCATCCTGTCTTCTGAGCTCTCCAAGTCCCTAGGAAGTTCCAAATTTTCCCATATTTTCCTATCTTTTTCTGAGCCTTCCAAACTGTTCCAAACTCTGCCTGTTACCCAGTTCTAAAGTTGCTTTCACATTTTTGGGTATCATTATAGCAATACCCCACTCTCTGTGGTACAAATTTACTGTATTAGTCCATTCTCACACTCCTATAAGGACACACATGCGAAGAGGTAAATTATAAAGGAAAGGTTTAATTGAGTCACAGTTCTGCTGGGCTGCGGAAGCCTCAGGAAACTTACAGTCATGGTGGAAAGGGAAGCAAACACATCTTTTGTCACATGGCAGCAGAAATAGGAAAGTGCAGAGTGAAGGGGGGATAAGCCTTTCATAAAACCATCAGATCTCATGAGATCTTACTATCACAAGAACAGCATGGAGGTAATTACCCCCATGATTCAATTACCTCCACCTGGTCCCTCCCACAACACATTATGGGAACTACAATTCCAGATGAGATTTGGTTGGGTACACAGCCAAACCATATCAGTAGTTATTATAGATAATTCTTTAGACTTTGTCTTCAAACTGACAATTTTTGCAGCATTTAGGTCTTAAAAGAGGATATTTCTGATAATATTAAATAAAGGCTGTAAGAGAGACTGCTACTTACAAATATCTCTCTTTTCTCTGCCACAGATGCATTACTAGATAATATATTCTAATTTCTACATGTAAGGTCAGACTATGTGACTTTATTGTGCTCAATAAAATATTGGTGAAAATGATGTACTTAGTTTCAAGCTGTGCTCCTAACTTGTCTCTTCCCATTTTCTGCTTTTTTTTTTTCCTTCTAATATGTGAGGTGGATACACAATCTAGTGAAGGGCTATTAGGTCCTAAAAGTGTTAGACTATTTGGGAGAAACCTGGGTATCTGAATACTTGCATGAAGAAAATACATTCCCCAAGTGTCAAGCAGCTGACAAGAAGCCGCATGATGGTTTCTGCTAGTTGGTTGCCACACTTCCATAGATCTGGCCAGTAAGGAGACTGGATTTAGAAAGTGTATTGCTGGCCAGGAGTTGTGGTTCATGCTTGTAATCCTAGCACCTTTTGAGACTGAGGCAGGCAGATCATCTGAGGTCAGGAGTTTCAAAACTAGCCTGGCCAACATGGCGAAACTCCGTCTCTACTAAAAATACAAAAATTAGCTGGGCCTGGTGGCAAGTTTCTATAATCCCAGCTACTCAGAAGGCTAAGGTGCAGGTTACAGTGAGCCAAGATCACACTACTGCACTTTAGCCTGGGTGACAGAGCCAGACTCCATCTCAAAATAAAATTTAAAAACCAACCAACAAACAAACAACAACGAAAGAATATTACCTATGGTACAGAAAATAGAATGAGTGTTATGTTCTCATGGGTTTCTTTGTTCTCCAAGTCCCAAAGGGCTAATGCATGCCCAGAAGGACAACCCAGGAAGATGCTATGCACACTGGGTCTGCATCATAGGTGAGAAACATTGAGTTAAGGAAATACCCAATTTTATAAAGAAGCTGATGACAAACTGGTCCATCCTCTACTCTGGAAACAGGAATTATCTTTATTTTCTTATTAGGCTTCATATTTGCTCTGTGACTCAGAGAGTGAGAAAGACAATTGCTAGCTTTTAAATCTTTTGCTATATAATCATCTTTGAAATGATAATCCAAAAAGAAAAGAAGCTGTCACCAGACATCTTGAAATACCAGGTGAATTGCTTTATGACACAAGGCATCAAACTACTGATTCACATTAAAGTATGTTGTAAAAAGTAAACTACCTTTTTTTACTGTTATGGCAGAGTTTGTATTGTTAGTCAAAATTGTTAGTCTATAATAACTAACACGGTTAATATAAGAATCATTTGTTCAAATTGAAAGAGAAGTGAGATTAAAATTAAAATGTGACAGAACAGAAAATGAGCTGAGCAGGAAAGAAACTGAGAAGGATCTTATTTCCTCAAGCAAGAATTTTCTGTAGTGAAATATCTTGGTAGGGGACTTGGATCAGAAAACAAAGTTCTTTACCATTTCCTGTCCTATTAAAGGGGCGATTTGAAAAATAGCTAGCAATGTTACCTCTCAATTCCAAAGAAAGCATGCAGAAATTAATCTAGAAAGAAATTGAGGACCATTTCCCCTACTTTTATGTTCCTTTCAAAAATATATTTCAGGTTTCCTTCTGATTCAGCATTGCTTAAGTAGATGAACACAAACCTATGTGTTTACCAAATACCAAAAAGGAGAGTGTTTAGTAAATAGCATCAGGTCAAGTGAGTTGAATGTAGGCCCTCAAAATGATATGTCCACACCATAATCCCTGAAATCTGTGAATGTGACTGCATTCAAAAAAAGAGTCTTTGCAGATGTAATTAGTTATCTTAAATGAACAGACTATCCTAGATTATTCAGGTTGGCCCTAAATCCAATGACAAATTTTCTTATAAGACAAAATTCAAGGACGCAATGTGAGCATAATGGCCAAGATTGGAGTAATGTAACTACAAGTGAAGGAATGCTGATAGCCACCAGAAGTGGGAAAAAACAAAGAATGAATTTCCCCTAGACCTCTGGAGAAAACATGCCACCACTGACAACTTGATTTCACACTTCTGACCTCCAGAACTATGAGAATAAATGTCTGTGATTTAAGCAACTGAGTTGTAATAATTTGCTATGGAAGTCCTAGGAAACTATTACACAATATCAAAGGCAGAGTTTATTTACACTGACCTCAGGAATTTTTAGAGTCAGTACTCTGACTAAGGTAACACTGTCTACAGAGCCCAGAACATAGGCAAGGAGTGGGTTAGGGTTAGGGAAATCAATAAGTTTTATATGGAGAGAAATTGAAACATTTAAAATATGACACTTTCATCATTAATGTCATCTCATCCTTACTTTTTGCTAAATTTTCTGTTCAATAAATTCATTTCATTCAAAAAGCATGTATTGAATGCCTGCTTATGGTTCTAATGATACTAGTGGTATTAAATCAAGAACAGCATGAAAAAACAAATAACTACCTTCTATATATATTGAAAGGAATGAATTTAAGTAAAATGACATTACAAATACATTAAGTATATAAAGTTATTCAAGGAAGATATAACACCTTACAGAAAATCTGCATTTTCATTTTGGAAGGACAAATAAAGAGCAAAATATCTATAGAGATGTGTGAAGATTATAGGGTATCTAATGAGGAAAAGAGTGGGTGTATAAGAGAAAAGGTACTATTTAGCATACTATTGACAATAGCTATATGAAACACTGTCCAGCTTGGATATATGCTGAGTGAAATTTCCTACAATTATGCAGCTCTTATGTAATATGTGGAATCATAAACCATTTATATCAATTGTGAGGTAGTATTTTTTGATTATCTATGTTTTTCTTACTCACCATATATTATGAGTTTCTTAGAGGAGGAAATTACAAAGTAAACATAGGAGTCCTGCATTATGAGTGCCTCAAAGGTCTTGTAACTAGTTAAGGAGATTAGTTAAAACACTATGACAAACTGTAGTCAAAATTCTGAAATGCATACTCACACCTCTCCATTTACAGAAACAAACATCAAAATACATGTGTTAATTATAGATGCTATTGATGTTCAGAGGCTGAAAGAAACTAACGTAGATTATACTTTTCTGGAGTGATTGTAGGTAGCAAATAGGATCTGAGTTAGACTTTAGACATTTCAAAGGCACTGAAATCATGAAGCTGACTAGGCGCATGTACCATTGTCCTTCCTTCTCTCAAGAAGTCTCATTAAACTGATAGAAATTAGGGAAAATTATAATACAGAGAATGAGAAGAAGTAATCAAAGACATAGAACCAGAAAAGACCTTAGGCGATCCACCTGCCTCACCATCCTAAAATGCTGGGATGACAAGCATGAGCTACAGAGCTGGCCTAAAAACAATTTTAATGTAACCTAAGTGTACACTGTTTATAAAGTCCACAGTAGTGTACAGTAATGTCCTAAGCCCTCACATTCACTCACCACTCACTCATTAACTTACCCAGAGAAACTTCCAGTCCTGCACTGTTCATTCATGGTAAGTGCCCTATACAGATGTACCACTTTTTATCTTTTATATCATATTTTCACTGAAAATTTTCTATGTTTTGATATGTTTAGATACACAAATACTTACCATTGTGCTAGAATTACCTACACTAATATGCTATATAGATTTGTAGCCTAGGAGCAATAGGTTATAACATGTAGTCTAGATTGTAGTAGGTTAAACCACAAAAGTTTGTTTCAGTAAACTATGATGTTTGCACACCAACAAAACTGCCTAACAATCCATTTCTTGAGTGTATCCCTGTGTTAAGGGACACAGAACTGTATATCACATTATCTTTATCCAATCATCTATTGATGGTGATATGGCTTGGCTGTGTCCCCCCCAAAGTCTCCTCTTGAATTGTGTCTCTCATAATATCATGTGTTATGAGAGGGACCCAGAGGGAGGTAATTGAATAATGGGGACAGATTTTTCCTGTGCTGTTCTTGTGATAGTGAATAAGTCTCATGAGATCTGATGGTTTTATAAAAGGCAGTTCTCCTGTACATGCTCTCTTGCCTGCTACCATATAAGACATGCCTTTGCTGCTCCCTCAACTTCCACCATGATTATGAGGCCTCCCCAGTCATGTGGGACTGTGAGTCCATTAAACCTCTTTTTCTTTATAAATTACCTAGTCTCAGGTATTTCTTTGTAGCAATATGAGAATGCACTAACACAGTAAATTGGTACTAGGAGAGTAGGGTACTGCTCTTAAGGTTGTGAAAAATATGGGAGCAACTTTGGAACTGGGTAACAGGCAGAGGTTGGAACAGTTTGGAGGGCTCATAAAAAGACAGAAATACCAGAAATACGTAGGAAAGTCTGGAACTTCCTAGAGACTTGTTGAATGGTTTTGACCAAAAAGTCCAGACTGAGGTGGTCTCAGATAGAGATGAGAAACATATTAAGAACTGAAGCAAAGGTGATTCTTGCTATGCTTTAGCAAAGAGACTGGTGGCATTTTGCCCCTGCCCTAGAGATCTGTGCAACTGTAAACTTGAGAGAGATAATTTAGAGTATCTGGGAGAAGAAATTTCTAAGCAGAAAAGCTTCTAAGATGTTACTTGGGTGCTGTTAAAATCATTCAGTTTTATGTATGCACAAAGATATAATTTGCAATTGGAACTTATCTTTAAAAAGAAAGCAGAGCATAAAAGTACAAAAACATTGCAGCCTAATGATGCAATAGAAAAGAAAAAACAATTTTCTGAGGAGAAATTCAAGCTGGCTACAGAAATTTGAATAGGAGGCAATTATCAATCACCAAGACAATGGGGAAAATATCTCTAGGACATGTCAGAGGTTTTCATGGCATCTCCTCCCATCACAAGCAAGAAGGTCTAGGAAGAAAAAGTGGTTTCCTGGGCTGAAGCCCAGGGTCTTGCTACTTTTTGCAGTCTCAAAACTTCGTGCTCTGCATCCAGGCCATGGCTAAAAGGGGCCAATGTTCAGCTCATGTAGTTGCTTTACAGAGAGCACAAGTTCCAAGCCTTGGCAGCTTATACATGGTGTTGAGCCTGCAGATACACAGAAGTCAAGAATTGAGGTTTAAAAACCTCTGCCTAGATTTCAGAGGATGTATGAAAATGCCTGGATGCCCAGGCAGAAGTTTGCTGCAGGGGTGGTGTCCCCATAAAAAAACCTCTGCTAAGGTAGTGCAAAAGGGAAATGTGGGGTGGGAGACCCCACATAAAGTCTCCACAAGGGCACTGCCTAGTGGAGCTGTGAGAAGAAGGACACTGTCCTCCAGATCCAAGAATGGTAGATACACCAACGGCTTGCACTGTGTGCCTGGAAAAGCAGCAGACACTTAATGGCAACCCATGAAAGCAGTCAGGAGGGAGGCTGTGCCCTGCACAGCCACAAAGGCGGAGCTGCCCAAGACCATGGAAATGCATCAGTGTGACCTATAAGTGAGAGATGGAGTCAAATGAGATCGTTTTGGAAATATAAGATTTGACTGTCCCACTGAAATGCAGACTTGCCTGGGGCCTGTAACTCCTTTATTTTGAGGAATTTCTCCCATCTGGAATGGGTGCGTTTATCCAATGGCTCTATGCCCACTGTATCTAGGGAGTAACTAACTGGCTTTTGATTTTACAGGCTCATAAATGAAAGGAACTTGCCTTGTCTCAGATGAGACTTTGGACTGTGGACTTTTGAATTAATACTGAAATGACTTAAGACTTTGGGGCACTGTTGGAAAGGCACTATTGTGTTTTGAAATCTGAGTACATCAGATTTGGGAGAAGCCAGAGACAGAATGATATGGTTTGGCTGTGTCCCCACCCAAATCTCATACTGAATTGTAGCTCTCATAATCCCTACATGTCATTGGAGGGACCCAGTGGGAGGTAGTTAAGCTACGGGGGTGGTATTTTTCCTGTGCTGTTCTTGTGATAGTGAATAATTCTTATGAGATCTGATGTTTTTATAAAGGGCAGGTCTCCTAAACACACACTCTTGCCTGCCACCATGTAAGACATGCCTTTGCTCCTCTTTTGCCTTCCACCATGATTGTGAGGCCTCCCAATCATTTGGAACTCTTGAGTCTATTAAACTTCTTTTTCTTTATAAATTACCTAGTCTTAGGTATTTCATCATAGCAATATGAAAATGGAGTAATACAGATGGACATTTAGGTTGATTCAGTTGACTGTAATGCTTGGATTTATTTCCATGTTCTACATTCTGTTTCACTGGTCTACATGTCTCCTTTTGTGCTAGCATCATGCTGTTTTGATTATAATTGCTTCATAGTAGATATTGAGATCAAGATACCTCCAGTTTTGTTCTTTTTGCTCAATATTGCCATATTCTTTGGCTATTTTGGGTCTTCTGTGAGTCCTTATGAATACTAGACTTTATTTTTATTCCTTTAAAAAATGTTATGGAAATTTTGATGAAATTGTATTAAGTTTGTGGACTGTTTTGGGTGGGATGGACATTTTAACAGTTCTTCCAATCCATGACCATGGACTATCTTCCATTTATTTGTGTCTTCTTCAATTTTTTGACAATGTTTCATAGTTTTAAATGTACAGATCAGTCATCTTTTGGTTAAATTTGTTCCTAATTATTTTATTTTTTGATGCTATTATAAATGGGATTGTTTTTTATTTCTCTCTTCAGACAGCTTGTTAACAGTATATAAAAATACTACTAATTATTGTAGGTTAATTTGTGTCCTGCAACTTTGTTTAATTCACATACTAGTTTCAACAGTTTTCAGATGGAATTTTTAGGACTTTCTATATATGAGATAATGTTTTCTATAAATGAAGACAATTTTACTTTTTTTCTGCTTTGACTGATCTTTAATTTTTTTCTTGCCAAATTGTTCAGGCTAGAACTTCCAGGACTATGTTGAACAGAATAAGACAAGAGTGTATTCTTCTCTTATTTCTTATCTTAGAGGAGCAGCTTTCAACTTTTCACTTTTGAATATGTGAGAAAATAAAGATCAGGTCAGAAATAAATGAAAGAAAGACTAAAATATAGGAAAGATTAACAAAACTAACAGTTGTTTAAGAATATAAAATTAACAAACCTTTAGCTAGACTAAGGAAAAAAAGAGAGAAGACTCTAATGAAAGAGGAGGCCAGTCTCAGGGAGGAGACCAGGTACAGAGACTCATGCCTGTAATCCCAGAACTTTGAGAGACCAACATGGGTGGGTCACTTGAGTCCAGGAGTTCGAGACTATCCTTGGCAACATGGTGAAACCCTGTGTTGACAAAAAATACAAAAATATTAGCTGGGCATGGTGGTGAATAGTAGTAGCTAGTACTACTACTATTCCTGTCGTCCTAGCTACCTGGGAGGCTGAGGTTGGAGTGTCATCTGAGCATGGTAGGTTGAGGCTGCAGAGAGAGCTACAATAGCACCACTGTACTCCAACCTGGGTGACAGAATGAGACCTTGTCTAAAAAATAAATAAATAAAAATAAGAAATATAGAAAGCACTACAAACGATGGCACAAAAGTACAATGGATCATAAGAGAATACTATAAATGATTATATGTCAACAAAAAAAATAACTGAAGAGAAATAAATCTTAGAAATATACAACCCACCAAGACTGAATCATGATAAAATAAAAAATCTGAGCAGAGTATTAATTAGTAAAGAGATTGAATCAGTAACAAAACATCTCACACCAAAGAAACTTCCATGGCCTTATGACTTCACAGCTGAATTCCACAAATGTTTAAAGAAAAACTAATAGCAACCCTTTTCAGAGTTTTCTATATAATTGAAGAGAAGAGAATACTTCTAATCATTTTATGATACCAGCATTATTCTAATACCAAAGCAAGATAATGACACTGTAAGAAAATAAAACTATTTTGATAAATACTTTTCAATCATTTTATTGAAAGGCCACCATCTTCAATAAACATAGATGCAAAGATCCTTAGTAAAACACTAGCTAACTGAATTCAACTGCACATAAAAAACATCTTTCATCATGGACAAGTGGGTTGTATACCTGGCATCCAAGATGGTTCAACATACACAATAAATAAATGTGATATACAACATTAACAGAATGAGTGACAAAAATACCCTATCAACAGATGCCGAAAATGCATTTTACAAAATCCAATATTCTTTCATGAGAAAATATCTCAGCATGTTAGGTGTAGAAGAAATTTATCTCAGCACAATAAAGGCCATATATGACAAGATTATAGCTAACATTATACCCAACATTAAAAAGTACATTTCTAAATTTTCAAATTGCTTTTACCCCTTAAAATCATTTAAAATGTAAGTCACAAAAGACCTAACATTACAAAGAGAATAAATTGTTTTTTATCACTATGAATATAAAAGATGAAATTTGTAAAGTTTGTGAATTGAAATTTGGGAGGAGAGGTGGATGAAAGATAAGGATGACTACTCTCTTTAATTTACAAAATGGGAGTAGTAATACAGTTGTAAGTGATGGCATGTCAATTTAGAAATATAAATGTACTGTTTGTAGAGGCCCCTTGAAAGAAGACACAATAGAAATTATAACTACACTGGAAACGGTGGGGGCAGATGAAAAAGATATATCAATTATGTCCATATCTATCATAAGAAGAGGTCAAGACAATATATCTCAAACAAGAACAAAAGTGAATGTTGCCTGATTGTAAATACACTGTACTTACCCTTCAACAAAGGAAAGTCATAGAATTCTCACCTATTCCAAGTTCAAGGTTTCTGGCTTAGGTCATCATTTGCAAAGATTTTACCAAATATTTTACTATCGTTCACTACCTGGTTACTTTCAATTCAGGTTCTTTACTGAAAACAGCATCTAGAAATACTAGAATTCTAAGTTCTATGCTTAGCCTCGTGTGAGGTTTAATCAGTGGGCTTTAAAATTTGAAAACAATGCCTCACTTTGTCTTTTTGTATTTAAAGTAATTGAGAAGTTTTGAGGTATGTGTTTCAATAATTTTTTTTTCAAATTGTCACAGCAAACTAAAAAATTAAACTATCATGAAAATTCACAATTCATGTTTTTTAAGCAATAGACTACATTGAAATCACTCAATGTGCTGGTGCCTCAATCAGTTTTTGCATCTTTCATTTCAATAAGTTTTAGATATGCATAGAGTTCAATGGCTTAGATGAATAAGGGAAGGATACATAATGGAAGAAATTTAGTCATCTCTTTTACAGAAGAAGACCATTGAAGACTTAAAAACAGGAGTAATTAAAGTGGTCTCAAGAGGGATCAATAAGGAAAGAATGCATGTTATAGGGAAACATTTATTTTTATAATTAAACTGTTCTGGGGAACTTGATTTTTAAAAATAATATTGTATGGAGTACTTTGTGTTTTAGAAATTAAACTATAAAACAATATGTAGCATTAAAAAAAGGAAAAATAGAAATTATCCCTAATATTAGAGAATGAGCAAATATGTAGAATGAAAGAGTAAACACATACGTTTGATAATATGTAATTTTGTAAAAATTTCTAGTATAAAAATCGACATTGGCAGCTCTGGATAGCATTTGCATAGAGAGAAGTTCCTAATAGTTTCACAGGTTTGTAAAACAAAAGTGTTTTCTTCAACACCTATAGTGTGGTTACTGAATACTTTAAAACTTGAAAAAGTGTAAGAGAAAAATTTTAAGCAAAATAAATCAAAATAAATTATATTTTAGCTTTAAATATAAAATTATATTTTATATATTACATTCAAGTTTAGCTTTTCTATTTTAAAGTTCTTGCCCTAGTCACAAAGTAAAATTGGCAGTGGGAGGTAGGCTTAGAAATGTGTGTTTATGTCAGGGCACAGGTTTAAGAACATGTTGGAGGTGTTTGTGTTTATGTATGTGTGGTTGCAGAAAGAGAGGGCAAGGAAATTCTGTCACACAGTATAACCTTATGTTAGTTTTTATTTTTTAATAAGTTATTGTTAACTAATTTTAACTTATTTCTGTTAGACAAAATTTCAGGTGCTTATGTAGAAATAGAGAATTTCAAATTAAAATGACACACTAGACAAAATAGATGTGCTTTGTCTTTGCTTGTATTTCTCAGTTCTAATACCACATGACATTCACAGCAAGTTATAAAAAAAGGCAGAACTGATAGAGCATGAAGAGTCTATATGTATTATAGAGTCCTACATCCTTTCTTTATAAATAAGAAAACTGTGTCTTAAATTACATATCTTATTCAAGATCATTGGACTAGTTATTGATGAATCTATAAATAATCCTCCAGAGGTCTAAGTATCAGTGAGAATTATGAGAATCAGGTGATGGAATTTCAATCATATGTGGATAGAAACATCAACTGTCAGACACACACTGATGCAGTGAAAATGACCTTTAAAACGTTATTTTTTAAAAAATGAACGTCTTTCAAAATAGTTCAAACATAGGGTATTCTTACCCCAACATATATATTTTTATATTTTACAACAACTTTAAATGTATAAACCATATTTAATATCTGTTTTTAATTATGGCTGATAGTTTGAAATATTCAATGTGGTGGAATTTACGTTGAACTAAAGCATTTCCTTGATACCAGTTTTAACAATTTTAGATATGTAAATATGTAATATAATGATATCATCATATTTGCATTTTAAAGTCAGGACATTGATAGTAAGTAGGTACTTTTTCTTAAAATTAACCTCAAAAGTATGTAATGTTTATGATATTCATATATAATATTCACAAATGCATTTAAAATCATACACCCAGACTTGCTTAAACTTTATTCATAGTGTTACAATGATTTATCATTTTTTTGTCTAAAATACTATCTTCTATTTTGAAGATATCTCTGGAAAAGTATCACTCGTGTCTTCTTCGGTAATGATTGAAGAGAATGTGTTTCAAGATATTAGTTAATTTTCTCATTAGAGAGATTCAATGTATTTTCAACAGGAGCATGCACAATCATTTATGTTTCTTTGTTAAACATTAAGACGATAACTACTATTTCCTTCTTCTCTTAAAATGAATGCATCATCATTATGCAGCTTCTCTGTTATCTCCTAATTATAACACTGGCCATGCACCAAAGAGAACTCTGCACTGGAATTAACGATAAAAGCCAAGTGCACGCAGCAATGTTTCTGCTTATGAAACTATGGCTGCTCTGCTACCGAGCAAAAACCTTATGAAATTATATGTTAGTTGCTTCACTGCTTTTTGATATCTGAGAAGCCATTATTCCTTTAAGCCTATTACAAATAAGTGGGCTAAAGAAAAAAATATGAAATGTTAGTGGAGTGAAAGGAAAAGTTTATTCCCCACTGTGGCATGTAATCACTGCACATGGCCTTCTGGATGTGAAAGGAATTGCTATTAAATGTAAGAAAATGTGGAATTGTTACAAGTTAGAATGTCTTCTTCTTAGCCAAGCTTAATATTTTCATTGAGTTTTAGTTTATTTTTCAGGAATAAGAAGTGTGTCAGATTTCATTCTTATTGGTATAAAAGACACACTATGCAAGGTAGCAGAAAATGTGAAATGAAATTTGGTTACATAGATTTTTAAATATATACATTTAAAATATCAGTTTGTTCTTACTATGTGCTTCAAGGAGGGAATGTAACTCTTCACTTCTGGCAGCATGCTAAATCATAGTTTTTGAAAACAGTAGGCTGAAATATTTTGACATTTTGGGATGTGTTTATTATTTTATGAACCAAGTGGGGCCAGTTAAATGTATTGCATCGGCTAACTCTAAGCACCTCAACTTTTTCAGTGGAAATAAACTAGTCTGAAAAGAAAACTAAAAGAATATTTAATGACATAATAAAAGAATATATACAGTGACCATGACATTTAGAACATTTACTTACTCTCACAAGATTTAGTATTGGTAAGAATAGTCTAGAAATTCCTATTTTGGACTCAGCTTAATGTAATTGATAGAAAAGGAAACACTTTACTGCTCTCTGGTGAGAAAAATACTTGATGGTGATGATAAATCAATAATGAACAGCAACATATTTTTTACACCCCATGAATGCCAACCTTTATACTAACAGAGTCTAGATGAGACATACCTACATATATACATTCCATGAAGAAATTAAATTATAAAAAATATAAATTAAAAATATTACTCTCTAATGTTCTTAAAAGACAATTTCTCAGTGAATCAGTGATAATATTCAAACCTGTATCAATATTACCTAACAGAAAGCATATTTATTATAATATTGCCTCTGTACTTATAATTTAATAAATTGTAATTACTTCATGCCCAAAGCTAATAATGTGATAATATAAATACAAGCAAATATCCATATTTTGAACCACTTACACAATTTTATCAGCTTGTTATTAAAAAGTATGTTACTATAGAAATTGACAAAATAATAGGAAGTGAATTGAATTAAGATCTTGCAAGTTTTGTGAAAAAAGACGTTTGATGGGTACACACATGAAATTGTACTTTGACTGAATTCTACACTCAGCTTAGATTTCAAACCCTACAAGTTAGAAAAGAAAAATGAATTTTCCCATATCAATTTTTTTCTAAAGGCATTTTTTAGGCAATCAATGTCCTTACATAGATGTTTATTGAAAAATAAGGAATACAAGACCATATTGATGTCTCTGTCAAAACAGGGTTCAAATTTTTTAAAAAATGAGAAAGTTGGGCCATTTTCTCTACCTTTGTTTATTTTCTACATGAAAGTGCTTGCATACTCAATCTCCATTATAAATTGATAGGAGTCTGTTTTTATTCCTTCAACATTATCCGAAATTTAGGTAAAACCTTTAATGTGTCAAATTGGTAGAATATATTAAAAGAATTGATAAGTATTTTTGGAATAAATAAGAGTAATGGCATGGAAATATGAACACATAATTAACTTAAGAATGTGCACTAATAGGCTAAAAAAATCATTCCCTAAATGTCTGTGGGAAGATTTGATATTTAATGGTGCTGCAAGGAAGTAGCATGATATCTATAATTCTGCTAACTGTAGCTATTCTACAAAAATAAGCATAAATTGTCTTCTCTATTGACGTTGCAAGAGGGGACATTGACAGAGAGCAGACAAAAAGATCTCACAGCAAAAAGACTAGACATGAGCAGCTGTACATTGTAAACCGGGAGAAAATATATTTATAAGTTAATAAATAAGCAAGAAGGCAGAGTTTTATAGTGCCCATTGAAAGCAAAACCTCTTTCACAATATGAGTTAAAGAAGGCATTGAATTTAAAGAGAACTTTTAGCAAGTGTGTAAGCAAAATTGAGCTTTCCCTCAATATGCAGTAAAAGTCCTAATTCAAACTGTTGACAAGGCCAACTGCCATTGGTATAAAGTGAACACAGCTATATTAATGCAGAATACTGCAGATCTGGACAGTTTAAGGAAAACAGTTCCTTACTGAAGCAGACGTACATTTTTCCAAGGGACTATATATTTGGTCATCGCTTGCAAAGCATTTCTGCTTACTTTAAGAAAGAAGAATTGGAAGTTTATTTCAGAATATTAAAGATTCTATCATCTGTTCATCTATTAATCTATCAACATAATTACTATCTATCTATGCATACATTACTTTGTCTTAATTACTAATAGTTACTGAGGCTTTCTCAATTAATTCTCTTGTCAACTTAATATGCTTCTGAGTTGAAGAATTATTTTGGATATGTTCCCATAAATATCATTATTACAGTTATGACTGATATATTAACAATAAACATGAATGTACTGAAAATTCATTTATTTCTGAAAACATTAGGAATGCACATTATAGTTTTATTTTTTATTGTATGTATCACAGTAAACATTTTAAAAATTACATTAAAACTTTACAAACAAAAACATAATATTATATTGGTAGGTGGGAATTTGGGCAATTTTAGTAAAATACTTTTCTGGGGTGGTTTGTCCATATTGTTCAGGTTTTTCTGTAATGAATATATTTTATTGTTTTGCTAAATAAAAAACAAATAAAGATTTTGGTACTTAGTTTAATTTTGGCAAAATCTATTAAAGAATAATGCCTAAGCAGGTTTAATTTGTTCTTTAGCCCAGTTGAGATAACAGGCATAAGGTTTTTTAAATAATATGTGACTTTATTTTAATTTTTAGTTGTAACATTATGTACTATAGTTGTATAACATACTTATTAGAATTTCTCCATGTATTTCAGGACATGGTACAACTTCTATTTAAAATGTTTATTTCTTGTGACCGGTCTCTCTCTCTATCTTTACATATATGTTTAATCTCTGACAATCACATCTATATGGGTAACTACAATCACATCTGTATGGGTAACTACAGAGATCAGTTATTTTCTTTAAAAAAAATGTATTTCAATAGGTTTTTGGGGAAAAAATCCCAACAAGTGGGTTTAGTTACATCAATAATGTTCTAAAGTGGTGATTTCTGAGATTTTGGTGCATTCATCACTCAAGCACTGTATACTGTACTCAATATGTAGGCTTTAATCTATCACTCATCTCTCTCTTCCCCAAGTCCCCAAAGTCCATTGTATCATTCTTTTCTTCCTTACAGCTTAGCTCCCTCATATGAGTGAGAACATGTGTTGTTTGGTTTTCCATTCCTGAGTCACTACACTTAGAATAACAGTCCCCAACTCCATCCAGGTTGCTGTGAATGCCATTATTTTTTGTTCTTTTTTATGGCTGAGTAGTATTTCATAGCATGGAATACTATGGAATTGCATTACTATGTAATATCTGGTATATTCTTTATTCATATGTATATCAGATATTCTTTATTCACTCATTTATTAATGGGCACTTGGGTTGTTTCCATATTTTTGCAATTGAAAATTGTGCTGCTATAAACATATGTGTGCAAGTATCTTTGTCATATAGTGACTTCTTTTCCTCTGGGAAGATACCTAGTAGTAGGATTGCTGATCAAATCATACATCTACTTTCAGTTCTTTAAGAAATCTTAACACTGTTGTCCATAGTGGTTGTATCAGTTTATATTTCCACCAGCAGCATAAAAGTGTTCCCTTTTCACCACATCCATGCCAACATCTATTATTTTTTGATTTATCACATTATGGTTTTGATTTGCATTTCCCTGATAAGTAGTGATGTTGAGCATTCTTCAATATGCTTATTGGCCATATGACAAAATGACAATTCTTTTGAGAACTGTCTGTTCAAGTTCTTAGCCCA
This sequence comes from Cheracebus regulus, assembly GCA_963574635.1. Classification (NCBI taxonomy): domain Eukaryota; kingdom Metazoa; phylum Chordata; class Mammalia; order Primates; family Pitheciidae; genus Cheracebus; species Cheracebus regulus. Next base: position 14,280 of record CAUYQU010034648.1, on the reverse strand, counting down.
CTTTTTGATGGGATTGTTTGTTTTTTTTCTTGCTGATTTTTCTGAGCTCTTTGTAGATTTAGGATATTAGTCCTTTGTTAGATATATAGATTGTGAAGATTTTCTCTCATTCTGTGGGTTGTCTGTTAACTTTGTTGAATATTTTGTTGTGCAGAACCTTTTTAGTTTAATTAAGTGCCATCTATTTATATTTGTTTTTGTTGCATTTGCTTTTGGGTTCTTGGTTATAAAATCTTTCCCTCAGCCAATATCTAGAAGGCATTTTTTCAATGCTATCTTCTATCATTTTTATGGTCTCAGTCTTAGATTTAAGACTTTGGTCCATATAATTTTCGTATAAGGTGAGAGATGAGGATTCAGTTTCTTCTTGTACATTTCATGTACCTTGCTAACTATCCTATCACCGTTTGTTGAATAGGGTGTTCTTTTCCACTTAATGTTTTTGTTTGTTTTGTCAAAAATCAGTTGGCTTTAAGTATTTGGCTTTATTTCTGGGTTCTGTATTCTGTTTCATTGGTCTATATGCCTATTTCATACCAGTATAGGGTGATGTGATGCCTTCAGATTTGTTCTTTTTGCTTAGTCTTGGCTATGTGGGCTCTTTTTTGGTTCCATCTGAATTTTAGGATTTTTTTTCTAGTTGTGAGAAGAATGATGGTGGTGTTTTGATGAGAATTGCATTTAATTTGTAGATTGCTTTCGGTAGTATGATCATTTTCACAATATTGATTCTACCCATTCATGGGCATGGGATGAGTTTCCATTCATTTGTGTTGCCTATGATTTCTTTCAGCAGTGTTTTTCTTGCAGAAGTCTTTCACCTCCTTGGTTAGATATATTCCTAAGTATTTTACTTTATTTTTGCAGCTATTGTAAAGAGGGTTGAGTTCTTGATTTGGTTCTCATGTTGGTTACTGTTCTTGTAGAGGAGAGCTAATAATTTGTGTAGATTAATTTTGTATTCTGAAATGTTGCTGAATTCATTTACCAGTTCTAGGAGCTTTTTGGATGAGCTTTTATGATTTTCTAGTTATGTCATTTTATCATTAGCAAACAATGATCATTTTATTTCCTCTACCTATTTGAATGCCCTTGATTCTTTCTCTTGTCTGATTGCTCTGACTAGGACCTTCAGTACAATGTAGAATAGAAGTGGTAAAATGGAACATCCTTATCTTATTCCAGTCCTCAGGAGGGAACACTTTCAACATTTCCCTTTTCAGCATAATGTTGGCTGTGTGTTTGTTACAGATGGCTTCTATTACATTAAGGCACGTCCTTCTATGTCGATTTTGCTTAGGGTTTTATCACAAAGGGATGCCAGATTTTGTCGAATGCTTTTTCTGGATCTGTTGAGATGATCTTGTGATTTTTGTTTTTAATTTGGTTTATGTGGTGTATTACATTTATTGACTTACTTATGTTAAACTATCCTTGCATCCCTGGTATGAAACCAACTTGATTGTGGTGGGTTATCGTGTTGCTATGCTGTAGGATTGTTAGCTAATATTTTGTAGAGGATTTTGGCATCCATAGTCATCAAGGATATTGGTCTTTAGTTTTTGTTTGTTTGTTTGCTTTGTTATGTCTTCTCTGGTTTTGGTATTAGAATGTCTTCGTAGAGATTTTGGGAGGATTTCCTCTTTCTCTATCCTGTTAAATAGTGTCAGTAGTAGTGGTACAAATTCTCTTTTAAATATCTGATAGAATTCAGCTGTGAATACATCTGATCTTGGACTTTTTTCTTGTTGATAACTTTTAAATTTCCATTTCAATCTCACTGCTTGTTACTGCTTTGTTGAGAACAAGCAGACTTAAACATCCCTGCCCAGCAGCTCTGAAGGGAGCAATGGAGCTCCCAGCACAGCACTTGAACTATGATAAGGAACAGACTGCCTCTTCAAGTGACTCCCTGACCCCTGTATATCCAAAGAGTTATCTCATACAGGAGAGCTCTTGCTGACATCTGGCTGGTATTCTTCTATGACAAAGCTACCAGAGGAAGGAACAGGTAGCAATCCTTGCTGTTCTGCAGCCCCCATGGGTGATTCTCAGGCAAGCAGGATCTGGATTGGACATCCAGCAGTCCTGCAGCAGAGGGTCCTGACTGTTAGAAGGAAAACAAAAAACGGAAAGAAATAGTTTCCATATGAACAGAAAGGACGTTCACTCAGAGACCCTCATCCAAAAGTCACCAACTTCAAAGACCAAAGGTAGATAAATCCACAAAGATGGAAAGAAACTAGCCAAAAAAGGATGAAATCACCAAAAAACCAGAATGCCTCCCCTCCTCCATGGGATTACAACTCCTCACCAGCAAAGGAACAAAACTGGATGGAGGACTAGATTGACAAATTGACAGAAGTAGGCTTCGGAAGGTGGATAATAGCAAACTTCTCTTATACCATTTTAAATGAGTTTATGTCTTGTTAGATTATGGGCTATTTGGTTGGTCTGAAATCTCAGCTCTTTGATGGTTTCAAGAAAAGTAGCAGATTTGCAGTTTCCTAGATTTTTTTCTTTTAGTAAATATGATGTTCTTTCCAACCTCTTGAAATTAAAAAACAACAACAACAACAAAAAACCCTTAAATATAAGGCATTTAGGATCAGGGATTCTGCCTTTTATATCAAAATGTTAAGATTTACAATTATTCAAACATTTGAAACTGTTCTATTTTTAAAATAGCACTCTAGAAATGCATATTTACATACTGGGAATATGTATAATAAATATGTATAATAAAGATAAAAATGTCTTTAATTGAAATATTACTAGTCATAATATTGATTACGAATAGTGCAAAGTTTGTTTTTAACTCCTTGTTCTGACAAAGTAATATTTAAAAAAATATATGAATGTATGAAATTTGTCATCTTGTTAGACTAGTATTAAATAAAGACTTTTTAAACTTTAAGACATTTTTTTACATGGCACAATCCCAAGGGTACAAATTTTAGCATAATACATTATTACTGGGCATGGAATAAAGAAATAGGCCTGACACTGTAGGTACATGTACTAATATAACAAATGAATAACTGGTGTTAATATTCCACATGAGCTACTGAGAATCCCTGAAGACAGCACGAATTATCCTACAAAATTTGAAAAATAAAGTTCAAAGAAGAATCTTCATATCTCAAAGGAAATAAGAGAAAAATTTTAAACAGTACAAATAAAATGCTCTATATTCAATAGAACATTCTAAATATCCAAATAACATTTTCTCTAAAGAATATTGATTTTCATTTCTACTTAGTCATTTTACTTAGGGTCTTATGCATAGAGGCAATTATCATTTAGATTGTTTTTAGTCTTTTGAGACCAATGAGAAACATCTTAATGCAAAAATATACAATTTACTTTCTCATAAATTGCTTTGTTTTACAGCCTAATCTTTCACTTTGACTCATTATATAAATAAGTTTAAATATATGTTGTAATATTTCCCCCAGACCCTTTAACTTAAATTCATAGTAGTATATATTATAAAGAAGGTCATACAAAATAAATGCCTGCTAGAAAAATTAGTGATTCATAGATAAAAATTTATTAATCTATTGATTAAATATTTTAAAATATATTTTCTTCAGATTTTAACATAAGCAAGCATATATTTTGAGTTCTATAAAACTAAATTTAAAAAAAAATTTTAAAATATTTTTAACAAATTGAGAAATAGCAATGTAAAGTAATAGCAGTAAATAAATTTAAATTTAGTAATAATATGAAAAGCCAAGGCTTAGATGCAGATTTTTATGTGTACATTAATATATTAATTTGTGTGTGTGCTAAAATTACTTAATTAAAAATTACTTAATTAAAAACTATCCAGTTAGGTTATTCAATTATATTTATCCCCATTTTATAGGTGATAAATTTAAGATATGTATAATTGAAGACCATCTAATTAATAAATGTTATGATCATGATTTGATTGCAGTCTATTTATTTCTGTTGTCAATACCCTTAATGCAATTTTGTATGCATTTTTGTGAAAAAAGAGAAAGATCAGTATAATGGATATTAATATATGTAGAACTCTCTCATACCTATACCTCCTCATAAATAATTTAGATTCATAATAAAAAGTTACACTTATTGAAATTAGAAGAAACTTAGTTTTAATATCTTTATTGACGTGATTCCACAATATTCCAATATTCCTTTTGAAACTTCTCCATGCATCATAGTGTCAGCCTACTTTACTATTTTAAATCAATGATGAGTAGACGATGGGATAAGGTATGATAAAGATACACTTTATCGATTTGTGTCTTTTAAAGCTTGATTTGCAGTAAAAATCATTTATCTTCCAGGACTGTTAGATCTTGACAGTGTCCAAGTATTTAGTTACTGACACTTCATTCAGGTTGCCTTTAGATAAACAAGTTGGCATGTGATTTCCTAGACAGCATCATTTAATTTCTGACTTTGCTAAATTTTCTATTAGAGGGAAGTATTTAAATTTTCCATTATCATTTCAAACTTATTCATTTAATAAAACAATTAACCATCATCTAAGTGAATATTTCCAGGCTGAATGAAGAACATCAATAATAAATAAAGAATTTATAGTGTGTACCTTCACCCCTTGTGGTTACAGAGGGTCTTCAGCCTGATGGGATCTCTAGTTCTTCAGGAGAATTTGCATCCCTGGTTTGAAAGAGTGAAGAGAAGAGACATGTCCATACTGAAATGGAGCCTGTTGAATGGAAACTCAGAGATACTAATGTGTTTTTTAATTGTTTTATAAGTAGTCTTACTTTGGTTCTGGGGGCGGATACAATCTCATGTGTCAGGGTATCTGAGGCTGAGAAAATAATCTTCCGTCCAACGTTTCAAAGAGGCTATGAGCCACCTCACTTCTGGGAGATAGCCATGTTCTCAGCAAAGAAAGGAGCAAGACCCTTTCCCAGATAAGAATTATCTTTTGAGAACTGAGCTTCTCCTGGCTGCAGGTGGGTCAGTTTAGTCAGTGAGGGGCTTAGGGCTGTATTTAGTTTCCTACTGTTGCTGGGGTAGTGTGGCTACCTGCCCTGGGTCCAACCTGTTTCTTGGCTGAGGGACTTAGAATTAAAATACTTTTAGCCAATTAAATATTCTAAGTCAGAGAGGAATGGAAGTGGGCAAAACTCATTAAGCAACAGAAGAGCTGAAAACTAAAAGCCTAAAAGTAAGGTTACAGAATTGCTCTTGACTCCAAGAAATTTTCTTTGTCATTTAAGAAGCCGCAGTCCATCCTGGGTTCCCAAAGTAAGCTGTGTTTTCAATGTTGCCCTAGAATGGTAGCTCTTTCTAAGGTCTGTATAAGGGTACATATAACCACCAGAAAACAACAATAACAACTAATTTCATTTCTCAAAATTGGCCCTTGCAATCTTACATGCCCAACTCTTTCATGATAGTCCCTGGACCTATAGAGATTGAGCGGTTTTAATTTCTGGTCCTCATAAAAGCAGTTCATTTTGATTGTCATTTTCTCCCTATCCTGAACAAGAAGATCTAATAGTTGTCAATGTTTAAGATATAGCAGAAATCAGTACCTTTTTCAGACCCAGGAATTAAAGCCTGTAACTTAACAGTCCAAGGATTAGTTAATAGGACACTTATTAGAGATGTTGGAAGGATCATAACATTTGATCAAAACAAAATCATGTCATTGTAAAATGACAGTTATTTGTTTAACTGAAGTGATCCTCAAAAGACTTTAAAAGCAATTTGAGAGGAGCAGATCCCTTTGTCTGGAACCCACAAAAGACATTCACCCATCCAGATACAGATGTCAAATTTCAAAGGCTGTTGTTTCTAGAAGATCAAGAATGTGGTTGGGGCCAGCAGTGGTAGGACTAGAGAGAGAGAGAGAGAGAGAGAGAGAGAGAGAGAGAGAGACACTGAAACCCAGCTTCAGCCACAGAGGCATTGGGCAGTCCACAGCACCTGAGCCATGAGCAACACATTAGTGGTCAGGGGACCAATATCTGTTATCAAATGCCAAGCCTCTCACTGAGTCTAGGTCCTGTTGCTTGTCACATAAAAAGCTAATTATGAGGACAATGAGTATTGTCAGGGAAGGAGGCTTTATTTGGGTGCTGCAGTCATGGAGATAGGAAAACAGTCTCAAATCTATCTCCCTGGCCAAGTAAAATCAAGGGTTTATATAGCATGGAAAAAAATACATCATCATGTGTAAGACAATAGGAATTAGGAGGGTAAGGAAGAAGAGTTGGTAAACGGAAATCATAATAGATGAGAGGCCTGATATCTCATCATCTGTATGCAGTGGTATTCTAATGAGTTTTGGTTTCTTGATACCATCTGGAAGGACTGAGGGTCTGTTTACTGAAGAAGGAACTGAGATAAGACAAATGTAATATTCAAGCTTTAAGCTCACAGGGTCAATTTCTGTTTTTATCCAAAACAGTAAACATTAGTTCTATGGAACACGTGGGCTGGTTTTAGTAATATACATAAATTTAGAAAAATCATAAATATGATACTCACATACACATATTTTAAAGTTAAGATTAAGAAGTAACTAGATATATAAGGATTCTCTGGTGATTTAGGTAAATTGGACACATTTGTCACTAAGTTTCCTTCATCTCTAAAGTTTCCTTTTGTGTCTTTATAATCATGTCCTTCTATACTCTAGGCCCTGATAAACTATGACCTGATCTTTGTCCCTATATTTCACCTTTTCCAAAGAATTATATGAATGTAATCCTGGGATGTGTCTCATTTTATCCCTGAAGACTTTACTTAGCATAATGCTTGTGGGTTCATCCATATCATTGAGGTATGAGAATGGTCCCTTTTATTTCTGAGTATACTGTATGGATGTGCCACATTTGTTTCTTATTCTCCAGATTCGGACATTAGACCATTTCTAATTTGGCTGTTATGAATAACACTTTTATACACATATACAGATTTTGTATGAACATGTGTAATCAGTTTTAATGGGCAAATACCTAGGAGTGGGATATTTGATTTAGGTCATGTGCTTCTTATTTAATTTTACTTCAAAAACTGAATAATTATTTTCTCAGTGTCAGAACTATTTAAAATGCCCATCAGCGGCGTATGAAAATTCCACATGATCAGCAGTATTTCTTTGCCAGAAACTGGTAATTTTAGTATTTTTGGTTGCTTGTTTGTTTTAATTTTAGTCATTCTAAATGTAGTGGTAACCCATTCTAATTTAAATTTTAATTTTCCTATTGGGTAATGATGATAAGAATCTTTCCATGTGGTTATTTGCCATCTTTTAGGGTAAACTGTTCAAATTTTTGCTCATTTTATTCTGTTATGTATTTTCTAATTATTATGATTTGAGATGTTTAAATATTCTCCACATACTTTACACTTATTATTTATGCTGCTTCTGGTCTGTTGTTTATCTTTTCTTCATTTTAATAATCTTTCAAGTAGTACATTTTTAATTTCATTAAATTTCAATGTGTCAATATTTTTACCTAATGGATTGTGTATCCTTATCAATGACATCAGCATAATCACACATTGCAAAGTATTTCTATATGCCAGGCCTTCAAGGACTTCACATGTTGAGTGAGACAATGACAGCAATAAATTATAATTATCTATTAAAAATACACCATGATGTGATATACATTTGGTTGCTACTGTACATGTTAAAGGATACAGTGAATAAAGGCATTATATTTAAAAAAATATTAATAGAAAGCTTGCACAGTGAATATCTAGGGGATAAAAAAATGCAGATTATGTTTATTAAAAATGCGTTCTTAGAACCTTACCTCCCTTAGTTTGTGAGAGCAATCTAAAGGTTACACCTTTCTAGTACATTCTTCTTTCTTACAGAAAGCACACATTTAATGTTTGTAGACATCACATTTTTATCTTCTATGTTACTCTGCTTGGGTAACTTCTTCTTGAGGTCTGAGAAATGTGAGTCTATCTTCAAACGAAAAGCAAAAAAGAAGTAATATTTTTAGCTCTATAAAATGTTGTTTCCGGAGGTTGGGGTTCAGGGGAGCCCTCAGCTTCCTTGAGAGGATGTTTCTCCAGGTTCTTGGTCTATCACTCTCTCAAGAATGAGAGAGGAGATCATGGCACAGTGTGCTCGTAAAGTAAAATACCAGACTCAAAAAGTGGTTGCAGAAAGTGATTTATTTAGATAGAGGAAAAGAAAAAGGAGAAGGATAGAGAAACAGCTAGCTCTCACACTGAGTGAGAGAAAGAAAAGCCGCTCTCACACTGAGTGAGAAGGGTTCCCAGAGGGAGGAAACCAGAGAGGAAAGCTCCTCTTACACAGAGTGAGAGAATTCAGAAAGATGGAATCCAGGAGAGGAAAAATAACTTCCACATTGAGTGGAAGGGAATTGAGAGAGAGAGAGAGATGGAGTTTAGGAGAGGAAAGTCAGCTTCCACACTGGGTGGAAGGGGACCCCAGAGAGGGAAAATCCAGGAGGCAAAAGAGAGCTCCCCCTACCTGGGAGGGGATTCCAGAGAGCTGGAAATCTGGTGTGGGTGAAGGAGCAAGGGAATTTATCCTGGGAGAAATTTCCACCTCCCCAAGTTCTTCTGACCAATGAAAGGAGTTACTTTAAACTTCCGTTGGGGTGATTGACTCTTAGTTTCTCCCTGAGCCCATGAACTTTAAAACAGAGACCAATAAATCTCCCAGACGGAGAGAGATTGGGGGGGGTGGGGGGGCATGGCGCTGGGAATTTCTAGCCCTTGAAACTGCGCCCCCTGGTGGACCCGGAAAGAGAACATATTTCCTCAAGGTCAGGCCAAATCATCACACATTTTTATATAATATATTTATAAATTTCTGTTCAGTCTTCCCTATCCCTACCACACTTAATAAGAACACTTTGGCCAGGTCATTTGCATAGAATATGAAGTTCTCAGATGGATAAGGAAAAGCATATAATTCCAGAGATAAATAGCAAAATATTAAAATAGTAATGGTGTGTTCTGGGAGAAGCAGTTATTTAAATGCTACGTGGGGGACTCCATATATGTAACAATGGGTAGCAGATATAGCTATAATGGTATGAGAGGTTATTGAATGTTAAACTGTAGTTTTCCAGAAGACAAATCCTAAAGTAAAATATTTTATAAAAATCCTTACTGGGGAGTGCAACCCCAGGAGGAGTGATGGTAATAGAGGAATGAAATAGGGAAGGGGAGAATAAATATGAGGAGTACATTATCTAACTAATCATAGATTAATAAACAGAACTGAAGGGCTGGTCTCCTATGTGATCGCTACCAGTTGTAGGAAGGGCATCCCTCTGCCCCCTTTTCATGCATTAAGGTGGACTTCTATTTATTACTATAATGTTCCAGTAATTCTGAACAACGGCAATAATAAAATGTTACTCTCAGCAGACAGGGTCAAAGGTCCTACATCATACTTTGCATGGACTATATGCACCATTTGAGCATGCATCAACTAGCAGCTTTTGTTTTGAGTTTTCCATCATTTAAAGTTCATTTCAGCAACCTTGACTTCCCCACATTCATCATTCAGAAACCAGTGAAACCAGAGCTCCCCAAACTCCAACCCCACTAAGGGCCAGTGCACATGCCTGGTTACCTCTTTCTGCAAGTAAGAAAAATAGACAGAGCTCCTCATCAGTAGCTGCAATGAAGGCAGTAGAAGTGACCTGACTTCAAGACCTTGAGGAAAGCACAGGCATTCACTATTACTGCTCTACCTAAAAATAAGGCAAATATATGTGTCTGGAGTGTTGTGAACTAAGAGAGATAAACACACTGCTCGTGAGATTTCTAATTTTAGCCCTCTTGACAAAATGAACAATTATATATTTTAAGCAAACAGTTACTATAGAGAGGTTTTTAGATTACTTAATAATAAATTTAACAATATAGAGAGGTTTTTAGATTATTTGTAATAAATTTAACAAGATGAGCCATTTTTAATATGATGCATTGATAAGCAATAGTTCTGACAATGTGAGAAGTTTAATATAGACAGCAGGCCTCCAGTGGTGATCATGTATAATATGCAGGTTGTTACATTCATAAAACAGCAAGAATATATTCAGCTTTTATTTCAGCAATGTACTCACTTTTAATTTTGTGTCATGTTCCCAGTATTCAAAAGATAAAGGACTTTGGCTCTTTTATGGGAGAGATATAAGGACAGACTGCAACCTTTATGATTACTGTGAACAAAAGGAAAAATCAGCTGAATTCTGTCCTTTAAACAAATTATTTAACCAACACTTTTAAATTTTGGTCTATGTTATTCAACATATAATGTTAGCTTTTATATACAATCTTCAGTTTCTGCTCTTAAGATGTTTAGTGTGCAGGGGAAGAGTGTATCCACAATGTGGTTTATCATGAGTAATGATAAGGTGGAAAGAATAAGTAATATAATAGGCATGGCAATAAACATTTAAAAACAAGAACTATTGGAATTTAAAAGGAAAATTACAATGCAAGTTGAGAATAGAGCATTAAAAATGATCTAATATACATTGAAGAGTGTCATTTTTTTTGGAAAATTTGTGGCATCATTATACATAGAAATGGAGAAGGCAAGATATTCGAGAATGAGGAAAAATTTTATCAAATAAACAATGTAAAAGGTGTTATAGAGTAACTGTCAGCAATTTTGATTGAGTGAAATATAGGGGTTTCACTGGGGAATGTGACAGTAAAGTATGGAATTAGGTGGCAAAATATGTGATATACATAACTAACAGTTTGAAAATATTCAATGAAACTACATAATATCTAAATTTAAAAGTTTCTAGCCAGGTGTGGTGGCTCACACCTGTATTGTCAGCACTCTGGGAGGCAGGCAGATCACTTAAGCTCAGGAGTTGGAGACCAGCATGGGCAACATAGGAAACCCTGTCTCTACTAAAAATACAAAATATTAGCTAGGTGTGGTGGCACACACCTGTTGTCCCAGCTACTCAGGAGGCTGAGGTCAGAAAGTCACCTGAACCTGGGAGGTTGAGGCTGCAGTGTGTCCATATTGCACCACTGCACTCCAGCCTGAGCAGCCTGAGTGAGACCCTGTAAAAAGTGAATAAATAAAAGGTTCCGTATCATTAATTCAGAAATTCTGAATTAGAAATAGTGCATTTATAATCATAGGAAGAAAACAGCCAATGTTTTTATCAATGAAAATAGATTCTATAAATGAAGAAAGATAATTTGTATATGAGTTCATAATTTTACATATTATAATTTGACAAAGTATAGATTAAAAATATTAATAAATATTTATCAATATGAAAATACGTATACGAGATTCAGATGGAAACCTCTCTTATTTTCATATTTTAATGTTTTCTTCCACTTTTAGAATCAAAGGTATAAATTAATTTGGTTGTTAATATTAGGGAAATAATGTAGAGAGTGCTAAATAGCTCATTAATGAGGCAATTATACATGTTTAGGATTGTTACAAAGGTATATTGTGTGATGCTGAGATTTGGGGTATCATTAAAACCATCACCCGTAATATATAATAGGTGATTTTCCAACCCTTCCTCTCCTCTTTTCTTCTCTCTTTTGTAGTCCTCAGTGTCTATTGTTCACATCTTTATGCCCATGTGTACTCAGTCTTTAGCTCCTGTTTGTGAGAACATGTGGTATTTGATTTTATGTTTGTGTTAATTTGCTTATGATAATGGCCTCTGGCTGTATCCATGTTACTGAAAAGGATATGATTTTGTTCATTTTTAAGGCTGCGTACTATGTCATGGTGTATATGTACCATATTTTCTTTATTCAATCTACCATTGATGGGCACTTAAGTTGGTTTTATGTGTTTTCTACTGCAAATAGTGCTGGAATGAATATGGGAAGGTGGGTATGTGTCTTTTTGGTAAAATAATTTATTTTCCTTTGGGTGTATACTCAGTAATAGGATTGCTAGGTTGAATGGTAGTTATATTTTTAGATCTTTGAGAAATCTGCAGACAGCTTTTCACAGTGGCTGAACTAATTTACATTCCCATCTTCTTTGACTTTTTAATAATGACCATTCTGACTGGGGTTAGGTAGTATCTCTTTGGGGCTTTGATTTGCAGTTTCCGATTGTTAATGATGATGAGCATTTTTAAATGTTTGCTGGCCACTTGTATGTCTTCTTTTGAGAAGTGTCTGCTCATGTCCTTGGGGTTATTTGTTTCTTTCTTGTTGATTCATTTAATTTCCTTATCGATCCTGGATATTAGTTCTTTGTCAGATGCATAGTTTGCAGACATGTTCTCTAATTCTGTAAGTTGTCTGTTTACTTTGTTGATAATTTACTTTGCTGTGAAGAAACCTTTTGATTAATTAGGTCCCACTTGGCAACTTTTGTTTTTGCAATTTCTTCTTAAGGCTTAGACATAAATTCTTTTCTAAGGCCCGTGTTAAGAAGGGTATGTCCTAGGTTTTCTTCCAGGATTCCTGTATTTTGATGTCTTACATTATATTTTGAATTCATTGTGAGTTAATTTATATGTATGGTTATAAGGAGGGGCTCGGGTTCATTCTTTTGCATATGGAAACCAGTTATCCCAACACCATTTATTGAATAGGGAGTCATTTCCCCATTGCTTATAATTGTCAACTTTGTTGAAGAGGCTGCAGGTGCACTACTTTATTTCTTAGTTCTCTATTTTGTTCCATTAGTTGATGTGTCTCTTCTTGTATCAATACCATGATGTTTTGGTAACTATAGCCTGTAAAATAATTTGAAGTTAGGTAGTATGATGCCTCTGGCTTTGTTCTTTTTGCTTAGGATTGCTTTGGCTATTCAGGCTCTTTTTAGTTCCACATGCATTTTAGAAAATATTTTCCTAGTGCTGTGAAAAATGACATTGTCAGTTTGATAGGAACAGCCCTGAATCTGTAGATTATTTTGAGCAGTATGGTTATTTTAACTATATTGATTCTTCCAGTTTATGAGCATGAAACTTTTTTTATTTGTTTGTGTCATCTATGATTTCTTTCAGGAGTGTTACGTAGTTCACCTTGTGGAGTTCTTTCATCTCCTTGATTAAATGTATTTCTAAATATTTTATATTTTGTGGCTATTATAGATGGGATTGCATTCTTGATCTCACAGTTGGCATATTATTGTTGTATAGAAATGCTACTGTTACTTGTACATTGATTTTGCATTCTGAAACTTTGTTGAAGTCATTGATCAGTTCTATATTTATCTTTCAGCAGAGTCTTTAGAGAGTTCTAGGTGTACAATTGTATCATTAGCAAAAAAAAAAAAAGATAATTTGATGTACTTTTTTTCCTATTTTAATATCTTTTATTTTTATTTTTTTCTGTTGCCTGATTGCTCTAGCTATGACTTCCAGTACTCTTTTGAATAGGAGTGTTGAGAGTGGATATCCTTGTTTTGTTCAGGTTGTCAAGGTATTAGGCTAATGCCAACATCACAGAAAGAGTGAGAGACGAGTCCCCCCTTCTCAATTTTTTGAGATAGATTCAGTGGGATTGGTACCAGCTCTAATTTGCACACCTGGTAGAATTTGGCTGATTCTATCTGGCCTGTGAATTTTGTGATTGGTAGGCTTTTTTATTACTGATTCAATTTTGGAACTCAATATTGGTCTGTTTAGTATTTCCCTTTCTACCTGCTTCAAACTTGGAATATTATATGTTTCTAGGAATTTATCCAATTCCTGTAGATTTTCAAGTTTGTATGCAGAGGGGTGCTCATAATAGTCTTTGAGAATCTTTTGCATTTCTGGAGGACCGGGTGTAATGTCACCTTCATCATTTTTGATTTTGCTTATTTGGATCTGCTCTCTTCTTTGTTAATCTAGTTAGTAGTCTATTGATCTTGTTTATTCTTTCAAAAAAATAGTTTCTGATTTTGTCTGGATGCTTTCAGAGGGCCAAGGATCTGTATGGGTTTCTTTTATTTTCATATATATATATATATATTATACTTTAAGTTCTGGGGTACATGTGCAGATCATGCAGGATTGTTACATAGGTATACACCTGCCATGGTGATTTGCTGCATCCATTCCCCCAATAACCTACCTTAGGTATTTCTCCTAATGTTATACCTTCCCAATGCCCCAAACCCCTGCTACCCTCACTTAGCTTCCCTACCCCGCAGCAGGCCCTGGGGTGTGATGTTCCCCTCCCTGTGTCCATGTGTTCTCATTGTTCAACACCTGCCTATGAGTGAGAACATGCAGTGTTTGATTTTCTGTTCCTGTGTCAGTTTGCTGAGAATGATGGTTTCCAGATTCAACCATGTCCCTACAAAGGACATGA
>CAUYQU010034647.1:0-36531 GCA_963574635.1 Cheracebus regulus | reverse complement strand
CTGGATTTATTGATTTTTTGAAGTGTTTTTTGTGTCTCTATCTCCTTCAGTTCTGGTCTGATCTTAGTTATTTCTTGTCTTCTGCTAGGTTTTGAGTTTATTTGATCTTGCCCCTCTAGCTCTTTCAATTTTGATGGTAGGGTGTCGATTTTAGATCTTTCCTTGCTTCTCATGTGGGCATTTATTGCTATATATTTTCCTCTAGACACTGCTTTAAATGGATCCCAGAGATTCTGGTATGCTCTGTCTTTGTTCTCATTGTTTTCAAAGAACATCTTTATTTCTGCCTTCATTTCATCGTTTATCCAGTCAACATTCAAGAGCCAGTTGTTCAGTTTCCATGAAACTGTGTGGTTCTGAGTTAGTTTCTGAATTCTGAGTTCTAACTTGATTGCACTGTGGTCTGAGAGACTGTTTTTTATGATTTCCGTTCTTTTGCATTTGCTGAGGCGTGATTTACTTCCAATTATGTGGTCAATTTTAGAGTAGGTGTGATGTGGTGCTGAGAAGAATGTATGTTCTGTGGATTTGGGGTGGAGAGATCTGTAAATGTCTATTAGGTTTGCTAGGTCCAGGTCTGAGTTCAAGTTCTGGATATCCTTGTTAACTTTCTGTCTCATTGATCTGTCTAATATTGACAATGGGGTGTTAAAGTCTCCCACTATTATTGTGTGGGAGTCTAAGTCTCTTTGTAAGTCATTAAGAACTTCCTTTATGTATCTGGGTGCTCCCGTATTGGGTGTGTATATATTCGGGATCATTAGCTCTTCTTGTTGCATTGATCCTTTTACCATTATGTAATGTCCTTCTTTGTCTCTTTTGATCTTTGTTGAAGTCTATTTTATCAGAGACGAGAATTGCAGCTCCTGCTTTATTTTGCTCTCCATTTTCTTGGTAAATCTTCCTTCACCCCTTTATTTTGAGCCTTTGTGTATCTTTGCATGTGGGATGCATTTCCTGGATACAGCACACCAATGGGTTTTGGCTTTTTATCCAATTTGCCAGTCTGTGTCTTTTGATTGGGCATTTAGCCCATTTATGTTTAGGGTTAATATTGTTATGTGTGAATTTGATCCTACCATTTTGATGCTAGCTGGCTGTTTTGCCTGTTAGTTGATGCAGTTTCTTCATTGTGTCAATGCTCTTTACCATTTGGTATGTTTTTGGAGTGGCTAGTACTGGTGGATCCTAACACCATAAAAACCCTAGAAGAAAACCTAGGCAAAACCATTCTGGACATAGGTATAGGCAAGGACTTCATGACCAAAAGCATTGGCAACAAAAGCCAAAATAGACAAATGGGACCTAATCAAACTCCACAGCTCTTCACAGCAAAGGAAACAGTCATTAGAGTGAATTGGCAACCAGCAGAATGGGAAAAATTTTTTCAATCTACCCATCTGACAAAGGGCTAATATCCAGAATCTACAAAGGACTAAAACAGATTTACAAGAAAAAAACAAATAAGCCCATTCAAAAGTGGGCAAAGGATATGAACAGACATTTTACAAAAGAAGACATACATGAGGCCAACAAACATATGAAAAAATGCTCATCATCTCTGGTCATTAGAGAAATGCAAATCAAAACTACATTGAGATACCATCTCACGCCAGTTAGAATGGTGATCATTAAAAAATCTGGAGACAACAGATGCTGGAGAGGATCTGGAGAAATAAGAACACTTTTACACTGTTGGTGGGAGTGTAAATAGTTTAACCATTGTGAAAGACAGTGTGGTGATTCTTCAAGGACCTAGAAATAGAAATTCCATTTGACCCAGCAATCCCATTACTGAGTATATATCCAAAGGATTATGAATCGTTCTACTATAAGAACACATGTAAATGAATGTTCATTGCAGCACTGTTTACAATAGCAAAGACCTGGAACCAACCCAAAGGCCTATCGATGATAGACTAGGCAGAGAAAATGTGGCACATATACACCAATGGAATACTATGCAGTCATAAAAAATGATGAGTTAGTGTCCTTTGTAGGGACATGGACGAACCTGGAAACCATCATTCTCAGCAAACTGACGCAAGAAGAGAAAATCAAACACCACATGTTCTCACTCATAGGTGGGTGTTGAAAAATGAGAATGCATGGACACAAGGAGGGGAGCATCACACACTGGGGTCTGTCAGGGGGAAATAGGGGAGGGACAGTGGAGTGTGGGAAGTTGGGGAGAGACAGCATGGGGAGAAATGCTAGATATAGGTGATGGGGAGGAAGGCAGCAAATCACACTGCCATGTGTGTACCTATGCAACAATCTTGCATGTTCTTCACATGTACCCCAAAACCTAAAATGCAATTAAAAAAAAGAATAAACTACCTAAAAACAAATTATTTAAAGTATTGATAGCTATAAGTATAAAAGGTAAAACATCTATAATAACAGTAGAATTTATTCTTAAAATTTAATATATATATATATCAGAAATATGTGATATCAATTTTTTAAAAATATTATTGCTTAATAACAAAGGCATTATAAATAACGCATTTCAACAAACTGTCTTAATCTGCTCAGGCTAACAAAAATACCTTAAACAGGGCAATTTACACTTAATTGAGTAGGAAGTGTTATATATATTCACAGATCTTTCTTTGATACCAGCAACAGTGGCCAGAAGTGGTGGTGAATTGAGAAAGTCTATCAATCTAAACTTACCTATGTGATCTGGTGTTAAAAGTGTAAAACTCAAAGTTTATGAAGTGTTCATGATGGCATTCTGGAGTATATTCATCTCATAATTCCCATGTGCTTTATTGTTGGCAATATATGACATGGTTCCAACAACATAAAATTGAACCCTTCCCTCAGCCAGTATTATTGGCTATATCTTCAAGGGATATGGTTTGTCTGCAGGTCACTTTGATATATATCTAGCATGCTTCTTGAATTGGGAAGTACATCCTTCATTATCTCTTTTCTCATATATGGATAATAGCTCATATGTGTAGATAAACAGTTATATATTCGGCAAGAAATTTTTATAAAACGTGAGCATATTTGACAGCCTTAAATATTTATTTTTAAAAATTTATTTCTTAAACCTTTTAAGAACAGTAAGTTTCATGAACTATATAAAGTATTAGACATATAAAAATTTGTCTTTTAGATATTTTCAAGACAGAGCTACAAATAGAAGTGTAAAAAAATAAATGAAATAAAGTTGACAAGTACTATAATTGAGATAGGCTGGCATAAAGAAATAAGTTCTGCTTCAGTTTCAAGAAAATATTTAACACAAGTTTTTACTAAATTTATGAAAATAAATTAACTATTCAGAACCACTGTGCCTTTATTTATGAATGTGTATAAGAAGACATAATTCTTAGATTGTCAGGGTTTTCTTTTTTAGAACGGAAATACTCTATACCAATTATACAGCTGATTTAAAAAAGTAAATTTTAGCTATTATTATTTTGTGCTTTGAATTTCTCTAGTAAAATATGTTAGAGCATGTTAAAAGAGTAATCAAGGGAAATTATAATGAGATATTAATATTTAAGTTGAATTTTATGATTAGCAAGTTTTTCTTAGACAAATTGTGGGTGGTATTTAAGGCAGAACAATGTTAGCAGTAATTTTTATGTCATAAGTGAAGATGAAACAAAGATTTTAGTAGTGAATGGTGTGATTTTAGCATTTTGCTTTCACGGAATGGTGTGGTTGAAGCCTAGAGAAATAAAGAGTGTATGGGGTTTCAAGACAAGGAAAACATCTCTTCTATGATCCTCTAAGATATTATACTACAAGAGTTGCAATCTTTCCATCATATGGTATATATTCACTTATCATTCTCACATTTCTCGAAGCAGACATTACCCAGTTTATGTTAGTGAATCTACAGTCACTTTAATCAATACATGTTCTACAACATGGGCTGGCAAGCCACAGCCCTTTTTCGGTAAATAGTTTGTTGGAACACAGCCATGCCAATTTGATTATATTGCCTACAGATGATTTCACACCTACAACAGCAGAGTTGAGTATTTGCAACAGACACCTTATTTCTCACATAACGTAAAATATTTACTATTTTGCCATTTACATAAAAAAAAATGCCAGCTCCTGTTCTACAACATTTGGGAGGATGAAAGAATGAAGGGAAAGAGTACGTACTGGATCACTGTGTCAGGAACCATCAACCAGGAGATGGAGGCTTGGACTAGGGATGTAAGCATGAAATAGTGAAGAAGAATAATTAGGCCTTCCTGATTCCAGGACATTGACATTAAATTACAAACAGTATTGGTACTAAAAACGGTCACAGAAAAATGCTGGCAATAAAAGTTTGGGTTGTTCTTATTCTCTTTGTTTTATGTCAATGACACAAGTTAAGAGAGAACTGAAAAAAATGGGATAGTATTTAGACCAATATTATACTCCTTGTCGAGCAGTGGTCCTATTAGTATATTTTCTGTTGTTATTTTTAAAATTTTTTAATTTTTTTTTTAAACTTTATTATTAGTAGGTATGCTATTTTTCTACTCTACTGGTCACTTTCTAATGTAATCACCACTATCCTTTTTCCCCCACAAGAGAAAGCCAAACATTAAAGAATTCCTGTAACAAAAATAGTATCTCCCTTTGACAATGTGAATGACCATATTTTTCTTCCTTCGTTAGTATCAAAATAACTCTTTCCTTTGAAGAAAAGAAGACTCATTTATTGATTACTAAGCACCTAAAAGCATACACAGAGAAACTGCAGTATACTTAGTTTTTTAATTTGTTTCCTTTCTTCAATCACACCAAAAATATTAGTATATACCTTATGTATTATATTTGAATGTTCTTGGTATCCTCAGATGTTTTTCTATGCAAGATGGAAAATTTTTTAGTTATTCTTACATGGTTCTCTTGTCATATGTATCTGGAGAGAAAGTATAATTTTTCACTTCGTTTAACAATTATTTGCTTCAAATTCACAAATTGTCAGCATTCCCTTCCTAAAGGGGTTAATCCTAGCGGTAGTTGACTAAATAATGCTCACATTCTGCAGTTGTCTTCCATCACTTATCTTACCCATTTTTTCCAACTGCTCAAATTTTCAAAATTCTTTGAGTCCCAGATAAAGCTCATTCTTTTGAGTAAAGATCTCTAGGTTACTACAGTTCACATTAAATTCTTTTTCCACTAAAATCTGAGTAATTATTTTATGACCTATTATTTTAATCACACCCTACGTTTTAGTGTCCCTAGTTTTCCTCTGTGAATTGTTTTGTATCACTCACAATGACATTTGCTTTCTATGCTTAAATGTAAAGGACCTTGTCGAGACGTTAGTCTTTATCTCTACCATTTTTATTTATAAGCAATAATTCCTCCATTTCAATTTGGTATATTTTCTATTTTAAATAATTATATTGCTTTGGGATATTTCTGGTGGGAAATATAATGCTACATCTCAGTTCTGAAACAGCTGTTATTCTTCAATCAGGAAAAAAAAATAGAAGAAATGATTGACTTTTTGTCAGGATGAAGGGCATGTAGTATAGATAGTATATTTAAGTTGACAACATTGGAAGAAAAAGAAATCTCTTTTTTTTTTATTTTTGGAGACAGAGGCTCACTCTCTTGCCCAGGCTGGAATGCAGTGGTGTGATCTTGGCTCACTACAACCTCTGCCTCTTGGGTTCAAGCGATTCTCTTGCCTCAGCCTCTGGATTAGCTGGGATTACAGGTACCGGCCAGCATGCCTAGCTATTAATATATCCCTTAATTATATACATAAATTCTCACCTTCTAGGATCTGTAAAGAATTAAAAGTGAGGCTGGGCATGGTGACTCATGCCTATAATCCCAGCACTTTCGGAGGCCGAGGCAGGTGAATCACTTGAGGTCAGGACTTAAGACCAGCTTGGCCAATATGGTGAAATCCTGTCTCTACTAAAAAATACAAAAATTAGCTGGGTGTGGTGGTGGGTGCCTGTAATCCAGGCTACTTCGGAAGCCAAGACAGGAGAATTGCTTGAACCCAGGAGATGGAGGTTGCTGTGAGCTGAGATCATGCCACTGCACTCCAGCCTAGGTGACAAGAGCAAAATTCCATCTCAATAATAACAATAGTAATAATTAAAAGTGAGAAACCTGCACTATATGCTATAGATTACCTTGCTTATATTAAGTGCTTAATAAATGCTAAGTCTACTTTTTCTGGACTTAGCATTGATTTTCTGGAACAAAAGTCTCATTTTCATTTTGAAAGTGTTTAATTCAAGAGTAATAAAATGGATATTTTGCATGACACAGTTATAACAGTTTTTTCTAGTGAAAGTATTTTTTTTTTGTTTTCTTAAGCTTTTTAGTTTTCTTCTATACTTACGAGTAATGTGTGCATAATAATTGCAAAATACAATGTAGGGTACGAAATTATTTTTAAGGATATAAAAATAACAATACCTTTCTTCAGGCTAAATAGGCAATGAATATTTAAAATACGATTGCATAATTGATGTTTACATTTGTTTCCATGTACAATCTGCCTATGCATTTCATCTAGAAGCAGTATCTTTATGATTCTCACACTGAAAAACAGCCAAGTTCAGCACTGCCTGAGGTGGATATTGTGATGTTACTTTTAGATATGCCCTTATGATTATTTATCCTCCCAGTTTCTTTATTTTATTTTATTTTTTGAGATGGAGCCTCATTCTTGTTGCCCAGACTGGAGTGCAATGGCACGATCTTAGCTCACTGCAACCTCCATCTCCCGGGTTCAATTGATTCTTTGGCCTCCGCTTCCCAAGTAGCTGGGATTATAGACATGCGCCACCACCCCTTACCAAGTTTTGTATTTTTAGTAGAGACAGAGTTTCTCCACATTGATCAGGTTGGTCTTGAACTCTTGACCTCAGGTGATCCACCCACCTCAGCCTCCCAAAGGGCTGAGATTATAGGTGTAAGCCACCATGCCAGGCCCTTATCCTCCCAGTTTCTGGAATAACAGTCACAAATATTCCACAGCTGTCAGCCTATTTTAAGCTTTGTCTTGGTTAAAGGAACTGCCTTGCTCAAGGTCATAAATTCTTCAACAGGCATCTCTCATAATAGCTGATAAATGTGAAGCTATTAAGGAGTCATCCCCTCATCCTAACTGGGAAAAAATCTGAAGGTTCATTACAAGTCTAGAAATCCTACTGGTGTAGCTGAGACCTTGGTTAGGACTGCATGGGGGCTCAACTTCCCCCTCTTCTCAGCACTATTGCTTCCTTCCCTGCATAGTGTTAATCCTAAGAGCACTTCCTCCTGAATATCCCACATGCTAATGTATGACATTCCTGAGGAATTCAAACTGTGAAATTACTAATTAAATTGTGAATAATCTTTTTAAGACAAAGTATTTTCCTAATTCGGAGACTTCTACCTTTATAAGCACACAAATAATAGTCTGTGATAACACAATTTTTCTACCTAAACTGGATTTTATAATCAAAAGTATGAAAAGAAAGAGATATCACATTAGGTCGCTGTTTGTTTCTCGGTTTTGAATTCAGTAGTCACATTTGGTTGAATTGAGAAAAAACATCGATACTTTATTTTTAGGTAAAAATAGTGGTAAGAAATTGGAATCACCTACATATTAAGTTCATTACATAGAGAATGGAAAAAAGTAGCCAGAAATTTAAAAGTTCATCTGGAAGTAAAACCATGAGAGAAAGGCTATGACACGTGACAACAAAGGAAACAAAGACAAGAAGAAAAAATGGAAGAGAGGAAGAAAGAAAAGGAGGAAGGGAGAAAGAAAGGAAGGAGGAGAGAAATAAATAACAAGAAATCCTCCAGAGAAGAATGACCAAATAGAAGCTTACATCTTTGTTCCCCCAATAGGGACCAAATTCTATCAACTAACTACACACAAAAACCACCATCTCAAGGACCAAAAAGTAGATGAGCAATCATAGCACATAGTTTTAACTTAATATCACTGAAAGAGACATTGAAGAAAGCAGGAAAGAAAGTCTTGTATTTCTAACACCATCCCTCCCCCATCTCCTGCAGTGGCCACGTGGTGTAAAGAATCTGTGCGCTCAGGAGGAGACCACAACAATTGTGAGGTTATTCACTGAATAGCGATGCCTTGTCATAGTGGAAAGCAGTCCAGACTCTACTTAGCCAACCCCTGTCCAGAAAGGGAACATTTGGACTGGCCCTAGCTAGCAGGCAATGGTTCATACAAGTGGTCAGAGCTTCCAGCAAACATCACCACCATGGCTGAAGTTCTCTGGGCCCCCAAGTGAGCTTCAGGGGCAGTCTAGGCCACAAGGACTGATATTCCTGGGCAAGTCCTAGTGCAGATTTGGATGCAGAGCCAGTACACTAGGGTAAGCATGCGACCTACTGAGACACTAACCGGGGTAGCTAAGGGAGTGCTTGTGCCACCCTTCTTCCACCAATGGCAGTGATGCAGTAGTGTGAAGAAATCTGTGTGCTTGCAAAAGGGAGAAAGCAGTAACTGAAGGACTTTACATCGAACTCAGCATTGCCCTGTCACAGTGGAGACATGGAAGGATTTACAATCTGACAATTAAAGAGTACCTGGGCCCTAAATAACCAATAATGATATGCAGGTCATATGCCATATGCATTGGGCTCTGAAATGCGCTTGCTTCAGGTGTGACCCAGAGCATTCCCAGCTGTGGTGAAAGACTCTTGTTTGAAAAAAGTAGGGGGAAAAGACAGTGGAACTCTGTTGTACCTTATGTATCACCTCAGCCAAGTGAGGTAGAACACTAAGCAGGCTCTTGCGGTCCCTGAGTCCTGGCCTAGACTATTGGACAGCATTTTTGGACCTGTCCTGAGTCAGAGGGGAGCCCACTGCCCTAAAGACAGACTCCCAGACCTGGCAGCACTCATCACAAGCTAGCTGAAGAGTCCTGGGCTTTAAGTGGATATTGATGGTGGCTTGGCAGAACCCCCATAGGCTGGTGGTAGTGGTGGGCATAGGAAGATGCTCTTCTGCCTGTGGAAAAAGGAAGGAATAGGGGGAGAGACTCTGTCTTGTGGTTTGAGTGCCAGCTTAGCAAGAGTAGAACAGAAGGTAATTTTCTGAGTATTTTACTTCAATCCCTGGTTCCCAGACAACATGTCTAGACCTACCTGGGGCCATGGAGAACTCACTGCCCTGAAGGGATGAACAAAAACCTGACTGGCTTTGCCACCTGATGATTGTAGAGCCCTCGGGCCTTGAGTGAACTTACGTAGTAGCCAGTAGTTGTTAGAGTAGGCCTTGGGTGATACCAAGTGCTGTGCTGACTTCAGGTTTAGACTAGCACAGTTCTGGTGTTGGTGGTCACAGGAGTGTTTGTGTCTCTCTATCCCCAATTCCAAAAAAACACATTACAGAGAAAGAGACTCTGTTTGTTTGGGAGAAATTAGGGAAAAAGAACCAGAGTCCCTGAATGGTAATCAAGAGACTTTTTCTGGATTTTACCTAAGATTACCAAAGTGGTATTTCTATGAGTCTGAAAGAACCACTGCATTATGAGGTTTCAAGCCCAAGTCCTTTCAAGTAACTGGAAAGCCTTCCTAAGAATGATGGGCATAAAGAAGCCCAGACTTCAAAGACAACATAAATGCCTAACTCTTCAATGCCTAGACACTGACAAATATTTATGATCATCAAGACCATCCAGGAAAACATGATCTCACCAAATGAATTAAATAAGGAATCAGGTACTAATCCTGGAGAAACAGATATATGTGACCTTTCAGACAGAGAATTCAAAGTAGCTGTGTTGAGAAAACCCAAAGAAATTCAAGATAACACAGAGAAGAATTTCAGATTTCTATTGGAGAAATATATCAGAGATTGAAATCAGTAAAAAGAATCAAGCAGAAATTCTAGAGTTGAAAAATGTGATTGATATACTAAAGAATGCATGTCTTTTAAAAGTAGTATTGATCAAGTAGAAAGAAGAATTATTGAGCTTGAAGCCAGGCTATTTGGAAATACACAGTAAGAATAGATAAAAGAAAAAATAATTTAAAAGAATGAAGCATACCTACAGGATCTACAAAATAGCCTCAAAAGGCACAAATCTAAGAGCTGGTGTTTCTTTGGCCTCTTTGTTTATGCAACCAATGTTGTCATTGTGGTAAAATATTGAGTTATAAGATAGTATTTGCAAGCCTTAGGATAAATTCAAATCACAAAACATACAACAGATACAAAAATAAAAAGCAGAAAGTTAAATCATACAACCAGAAAAATCACCTTCACTAAAAGGAAAACAGGAAAGAAAAAAGGAAGACAAGAAACAAAACAGTCAGAAAACACTGAACAAAATGGCAGGAGTAAGTGTTTTCTTGTGACTAGTAACACTGAATGTAAATGGACTAAACCATCCAAAGACGTAGAAAAGCTGAATGAATAAAAGAGTAAAACCTAGTGATATGTTTTCTACGAGAAACACTTTCACCTGCAAAAATACACATAAAGTGAAAATAAAAAGATGGAAAAGAACATGTCATGCCAATGGAAACCAGTAAGAGCAGGAGTAGCTATAATTATATCACACAAAACAGATTTCAAGACAGAACTGTAAGAACAGACAAAGAAAATAATTATGTAATGATAAAGGGGTCAATTCAACAAGAGGACATAACAATTGTAAATATATACGCACTCAGCACTGGGAGCACTCATATATAGAGAGCAAATATTATTAGAAATAAAGAGAGGAATAAATCTCTATACAATAATAGCTAGAAACTTTAACATCCACTTTCAGCATTGCAAAGATCTTCCAGAAAGAAAATCCACAACGACAACAACAAAAAATCAGACATGCTCTGCACTATAGAGCAAATTGACCTAATAGGTATTTACAGAACATTTTATCCAATGGCTGACAAATATACATTTTTCTCCCCAGCACATGAATTCTTCTCAAGGACACATCATATGTTAGGTTTCAAAACAAGTCTTATTCAAAAATTGAAATAATATCAAGCATTTTCTCTGACTACAATGAAATAAAACTAGAAATTCTGGTAACTATATAAACACATGAAAATTTAAAAAATATGCTCCCAATGACCAGTGGGTCAATGAAGAAATTAAGAAGAAAATTTAAAAATTTCTAGAAAAAAACGTAGAGGAAACACAACATAACAAAACCTATGGGAAACAGTGAAAGCAGTATTGAGGAAAATTTATAAGTTGAAAGCAAAAAAGTCGAAAAGCATCAACTACATAACCTAACGTTATCCCTTAAAGAACTTGGAAAGCAAAAGCAAACCTAGTAAAATAAAAGAAATAATAAAGATTAAAGCAGAAATAAATGAATTCAAAATAAATAGAACAATACAGAAGATCAAGGAAAGAAGAAATTTTTTGTTGAAAAGATAAATAAAATGAACAAACCTTCAGCCAGACTCAGAAAAAAAGAGAGAGGACCCAAATAAATAAAATCAGAAATGAAAACTGAGACATTACTATTGATACCACAGAAATTCAAAGGATCATTAGTGGCTACTATTAGCAACTGTATTCCAACAAATTAGAAAATCTAAAGGAAAGGGATAAATTTCTAGACACAAAAAGCTTACCAAGATTGAACCCTGAAGAAGTCTAAAACCTGAACAGACCAATAACAAGTGGTGAAATCAATGCCACAATGAAAAATCTCCTGCTAAAGAAAAGCCTGAGACCAAATGGCTCTACTGCTTAATTTGTTGCGATGGAATCTTGTGTCACCCAGGCTGGAGTGCAGTGGTGTGATCTTGGCTCATTGCAACCACTGCCTCCCAAATTCAAGAATCTTATGCCTCAGCCTCCCTACTCAAGTTGTAGTAGCTGGGACTACAGACATGTGCCATCACACCTGGCTAATTTTTTATTTTTATTAAAGACAGGGTTTCAGCACGTTGGCCAGGCTTGTCTCAAACTCCTTGCTTCACATGATCCACACCCACCTTAGCATTCCAAAGTGCTGTGATTATGGGTGTAAGCCTCCACACCCAGCCAAAACTTGGTAGTTTCTTAAATAATGACGTTATATTCCTATGTTCCTAAATCACTAATTATATAGAAAACAATTCCAAATTTATCACATACTATAATGTAGAAAATAAAACTGTGGAATCATAACCTTATACATAACACACACACACACACACACACACACACACACACACACGAGAGAGAGAAATCACAAAGCAAAAGTAAATATGTTACCTACATAAAAATAAAGACCTTTAAGTAATATTGTTATACAAATAAAATCAATACTTGCAAAACATACCTTTTAAATGATCTTCAACTATATAAAGAGATAATCTACTTTACTAATAATAAGGGAAGTCCAAGTTTAACTATTAAATTGATTAAATTAGTATTTATTATTTTGAGATGAGTTCTTATTCTATCGTCCACTTCTGGGCCACCATCTCCCAAAGTGCTAGGATTACATGCGTGAGCCACCACGTTCTGCCTTGATAGAATTAAAAAATGATAAAATGTATATATTAATCACCTGGTTAGTGTAATTTAGGTCAAAACATGTCATATGATGCCTTTCCATGAGTAGGCCAAAACATGTCATATGATGCCTTTCCACTATAAACGAAGTCCACCAGGCAATATTTCTGGTATTAAATAGCAGAGCACAAGGTAAAGAAAATTGTCCTTTATTTTGAGGGGAGTAGCTCAACATGTACATGAATCCCCTCCTCAGATGATTTATGGAGGTGTCAAACCTCTACATATTATAGGATATATATTTTACCCTCACAAGAAAATTGCTTGTCTATTCCTGTTTTCCAGTTTTATCAATATTATATCTTTATCTCTTACCCTACAGGAATATTGCTTGTCTATTAATTTCTGTTTTCCTGTTTTATCAATATAATATCTTTAATTTATAGACTAATGTGGAGGTTTATGATTGACAGGAGATTATTAAAATCTTTACAGCTGAGCACAGTGGCTCACGCTTATAATTCCTGCACTTTGGGAGGTCAAGACAAGAGGACTGCTTGAGCCCAGCGATTTCAGCCCAGCCTAGGCAATACAGTGAGACCCCCATCTCTACAAAAAAATACTTAAAAATTAGCCAGGAATGGTGGTGTATGCCAGTAGTCCCAGCTCCTAAGGAGGCTGAGATGTGAAAATCACTGGAGCCCAGAAGGTCAGCACTGCTGTGAGCTCCGATAGTGCCACTGCACTTCATCCTGAGCAACTGAGATCTTGTCTCAAAAATATATACATTAAAATAATGAATAAACTAACGGAACAGTTTGTTATTGCACAAAATTTCAGAATTCACTTAATCTGGAGGGAAAAAATGGGAAAGACAAATGAATGGCCCTGACAGGTGAAAACAGTTTACTTATTTCTATAATATTTTTATTTAATGAGATAGAGAAATAAAGGACTTTCTTGGACAATAGCTAGATCCAGTTGCCTTTACCATCCCAGCCCCATTACCAATGTGTGTTATGCTGCATTTTCTTAGTTGCAAGCAATAAAAACTAATTTGTAATTGAAGAAAAAATAAACTCTTTGAAAGAGGCAAAAGTCACAGAAATACTGATTCGATTGAAGAACCAGGCTATGGAAACAAACAAGAAAGAAGGCCGTGCATTTCAAGCCACAGACAAGAATAATATTCCAGCAACCAGTAGAACACTAGATGTAACTTGTCCATAAAAAGGCCAGAGGACACTACCCTTGCTCACAGGGTTATTTCTGTGTGTAGAAGCTGTTTACCACTGCCACCACTTCTGTCAACACTAACATTTCTTCACTCTTTTGCTTTTTGTTAACCTTAGCTTTCTATTCAAAATCCAGAGGAGGTATGTTCAAGTTCCCAAGCCAAGGTCACTCCTGCATTTTCATTGTATGGGACACTTGAGCTATGAATATCAGATATTTTGGTTTTTGTAGTGAGAGACAGACTCTGTCATCCATCAAGTTCATCAAATATAAAAAGAGGTTTTTGATATTGAACCAAACAAAGAAATAAATAATAACACATCTATTATAAATTGGTAACATTTTTAAGGCTAGTTGGTGGGAAGAAGGATATTCCAGAAAGAGAAAGAGCATAGAAACTTACCAAATTTTAATACATAAATATAAGGCATATTTGAGATATCTGATAGGGTACTTTAGATATTCATTATATTGAGTATGTACTGCATATAGATTGAGTATACACTGTGTATTGAGAAATAAGGCAAGAATAACTCATTAGTTCTAAACTTAGGCTGATCTTGAATGTCAAAACAAAATTTGTTTATTTGTAATTGTTTAAATCTTGTTTGAAAGTACAAAACAGCCACACAGGAGAGAATGGTAATGGCCCAAGTGTTATGAACAGAGAAACAGACTAAAATTTCTGGACAGGTATCAGAAAACTGCAGATAAAGTAATTAATAGAAAATTATTTAATAATGTGGCCTTATATATTAATAAACCTTAATTTATTAAACCCTGATTCAGCCTCTTGAGTAGAAGGGATTATAGGCATGCACTACCATGCTCAGCAAACACAATTTTATGACAGTTTTTATGTGACTACTCATTTCCTGTATTACCTTTGAATATCAAGAAAAATATAGTCTCTAGAACCTAGACAACGGAGAAATAACTTACAAGACTCTCTAGTCCCCCCATTTCCTTCAGCATATACTATATAATATGATAATTATAATCATGAAATTTAAAGTTTTAGTTTGAGTTGTTTGGCAAAATGCCCATTATACTGTGGAGAAATGGACATAATATACAAAAAAATACAGCAAGGTCTTTAAGTGACTGAAAACAATAAAATATTTGTTAAACTGTAGTCTTTTGCTTAAAATGCAATAATTATTATGGATTAAACAATGTCACATATGATATATCAGTTTGTTTCTTTTGTCTTCTTAATTGAGACATATAAGGAAAATTATGACCTCATTGCAATAACTGTAGAGTTGAAACTGATGACATCATTTAAATTGGAAATATCTTTGAAATCAGGAAGTAATTTTATAGATTTCATTACATGGAAGCTTTTACAGTGTGCATTGTCAAAAGTAGGAGCTTCTAATTCAGCTTCTCTTAAGGCCAATGAACTGTTTTATTTAAATGAAAAATTCAAATTATAAAGCATAGTCAAATACTTTAATTTTGAAGTACCACGCCATGTGTATAAAAATATGTCTGGTAATCCTTGTAATGTTGTAAATTATCAGTGATATACAGCAATAAATAAAGTGTCTATGCTTTATAATTCCTTTAAATGACTACTACACAAAATATTTTATATATAAATTTATGAAGGAATTACTCTCTCATAAAAGGCAGTTGGCTAGTAGCCAACTTGTCAATATTTACAAGTTGAAACATTTTACAGAAATGTGTAAAAATTTTTTTTTTTGAAGAATTTAAAGATCAGAAAAACTGGGCTGAAATTCTCACACACAGAAATATCCATTAAAGCCCTGAAGTTAGTTGAATGACAGCATCCCTTCTTATAGGGTTGGCATTCTATTTGTCATACCCTGATCATACCCTACTCCAACCCAACTCTGACACTAAGTTTCAATTGACATTTATTAACTGTTTGTCCTGTTTAGATTCAACCCAACCTGCTTGTCCCTGTAAGCACATGTGTCTTTGATCCAGGTATTGCTGGATGAAGTATGTACTAAGGACTGGCTCAGTGGCTGCAATAGCACACTGGCTCTGGTTTCCAAGAATTTACTCTGATCAGATAGAAAGTATTTTCAGTATAAGATATGAGAGTCCTTCAGAAAAAGAGATTTAAGCCTTTGGAAGTGAGTAAAGAAAAAGCACCATCCCTGATGATCTGGTGAAAAATGAAGCTGAATGCTTCTAAAGTACTCCAAGCTGTGCATGAAATGCTCCAAATGACCTGGAGGATGGTATTGTTAGGTGCTATGAATGAGAGCCCTCCAGAATCTTCCTTATCAATTTACCTTTAAACAGTTTCTTCTTTCTTGCCTCAGCAGGAAGTGTCAATTCTGGTATTTTTAGAAATTTTTTCTTCCCTTGAATGATTACCCCACCAGGATCTTCTGAAAAACTAGTACATTTAAAAGTTTTATGTAATTACAACCTGAGGTCCACAAGCATTGAGAGGAGCTTTATAGTTAGAATGCTTTGCTGTTTGCACAGAAAAACCCCGTGGTTCACTGCTTGTCTGATACTTCAATTATTTGACTGTAATCACATAGTAAAGCAGATATTGATTTCCTAGGTATTCAAATTACACCCTTAAATGCAAGCACCAGTAAAAGGATTTTTTATCCTTTAAAATGATATACAATTTAGCAATATTGGCTTGTGCTCATTGTAAAGGCATATGTTCATGTATTTTTTTTAAGTTATATTAAAAAACTCCATCATAAGGATAATTGCTTTTACATATTTAGACTTCTTCTTGTAGGAGGTTTTCTTTTCATTGGCACATAAAAGGAAAGGTACATTATGATTAGAAGATGGGTACATTTGTGAAGGTAAACAGTTATTTTTTTCTCTCTTACAATATAAGCAGTCTGTATATATTTATTTTTTGTGGTGATTTATAAAAGATGTGTGATTATAGAGTCTCCAGGCACATATGAAATATACAAATAGTATCAACCAATAAATAGAAGCTTATCTTACTCAATTGTGTTATGGAACTATTTCCTTTCTCAATATACCACGGAAATTTCAGGGAAAATCATTTAATGCTCTTCTTATTTGAAAATAATCAATTATATTAATCAGACTTCGTAAGTACGGTGTAAATTTTCCTCTAATGAAGACATTACTGGCAACAAAAAATTCTGACTAGCCATTAACAAATTTGGGCTTTTTTTCCCCCACAACATAGAAATCGCAATTCTTTACTATGTTTCAAAAGCTGAAGCACAGAAATGATGTTGAAGCTACAAAAGGAAACATTTTCTTGACATTCTCCTAGTTTTGGGTAGTTGGTTTGAGTCAGAACACACATGCTAGGCCATGGGATAATTAGACATAGACATTCTAATATGTTCAAGCCAACAAGCAAGAACGTTTAAAGAAAATAGTGGACCATTTTTCTTGTCTGTGAAGAGTTTTGGTTGAATCCTTGGCACATTTACATTACTGTCTTGTCCAGAAATGAGAGTCTCCTACCCTTTTGCTCTCCCCCAAGTAAATGAAACACTGTTGAGATCTGCAAGTAGTAATTATGACATCACCTTACTTACTCTAATGGTAATATTTTTAAAGGGTAAGAGTATCTTAGGAGTTGAACATTCAATCATCAAATTTTCTATGTCAGTTTTTTTGGGGGTATCTTAAGGATTTCTCCAATTCACCAGAATTATTCACTTAAAAATATAATCACCATCTTCATCTTGACTTTCTAATGTATTTTCATTAATTACATAATAATAGAAATAAGGATTATATTTTTATTTTATTTCTGTATCTTTCATTACACATTTTATACATAATCAATATAATTAAGATGATTTTAAGTGATAGTTTACACTATTAGGATACTGAATATAAAATTGGATATATCAATATTGACTTTGCTAAAAACGTTTATTTGACATATCTTTGCCAAAGAGGTTTGTTGGATATCATGTAGCCTGTCAGGTAAAAGTGTTTTATTAGCATCTGTCATTTAAAGGTTTTCTAATTATATGAAGCTGTGAATGATAAACATTTACATAGAATACTAATTCTAAGCAATTACTGAGAAATAATTCTATAGTTGGTTTTGTAGGATTTAAAAAAAATTTTAAACTATTGAGAACATAAAATTATAATAATCCCCATGCACATGTTTTTACAGCCTGGGTCTCTACAATGTAAACATATGGCTTTCATACACAGCATACAAATCAAATGTACAATGAAGAGTGGTGTCTTACTGATCAAGCCTGATTATAACTCAGTCTCTTCATCTTTTTCATTCATACACATTTTAATTTTAAAAGGGAAGAGTTTTACACAGAGTGACCAGTCTATTAAAAAGTTCTCAGTAAATTGTTTACCCTAAAAAGATGTGCTCAAGCCCTAACCCCTGGTTTGTGCAAATGTAATCAAGTTAAGATGAAGTCACATTGGTTTAGACTGGACCCTAAATACAGTGTCACTGGTGTTCTTGCAAGAAGAGAGGACATAAAGACACAGGAGAAACAAGGAGAATACCATGTGCTGACAGTGGCAGAGATCAGAGTGATGTGTCCATGAGCAAAGGAATGCCAGGAGTGCAGGCAAAAAACCCTGAAGCTAGGAAGAGGCCAGGCAAGATCTTCCCCTAAAGCCTGATCTTGCTGACACCTTGATTTTGGAATTCTGATATCCAGAACTGTGACAGAATAAATGTCTATAATTTAAGCCATCCAATTTGTGGTACTTTGTTTTTATAGTCCTGGGAAACTGATATAATTGGTCGTATTTCATTGCAATAAGTTCTTTGAAACTCGTAAAATAAATAAATGCTGCTTACATTGTGCCAGGTGTTTTCAGTTAGATACATTATAATTTTCTTTGGTAATTTATTTATGAATATACAATTATGTATATGAGATACATTGGTATTGATCTTATGAGTTGTATATAAATTTCCCTATATTAATTCACTTAATTTTCATAACTTCTGAGGTATCTTGACTGAAAGGAAGAAGCTGAGGTACAAAATATAATTTTGCAGAGATAACTTGGGCCAATGTGAGGACAGCTGCCTGGGAAACATTACTATGTTACCTTAGGAAGTTTTCTGATTGACCTGGGTTATTGTCAAGTTTTTAATGACAAAAATGGATAAAAGGAGTGGGCTGATACAAATTGCCAGGAATTCTCGTTGGTTTACAGAAATGACATTGACTAGTGATTTCTATCCCTTGTTAAACTGTAGGGTGAAAGTCATAATGTCCAGCATGCGACATTGTTAGGTGAATTTATAGCGACTTGTATCATCAGTCAGTCTAGAGTCACATGGCAAGCAGCTTCAAGAGATCATTTAGCTCGAGGAGGGCAATGGGATTTAAGTGCTGTCTTTTTCTAATGCCTCTCCGGGCCTGATAGTTTAAATTGGGCTCATATTCCTCAGATTAAAAGTTTCTTACTCAGGTACATACTTATGAACTTTTATTTTACGACTGAGTTAATTGAGGCACAGAGATGACAAACAAATTTGTCTACGGCCTTACAGCCAAAATATCAGAGCACAAGTTAGGATCCACTTGTAATATTAAAGAAGAAAAGAAACAAATTTCTATTATTGTTTCAGCAAGGAACATAGATACACAAAACTGATGTAGTCATACTGGATCCCTATCTCTAAGAGTTGGGAAGTTAAATTTCCATTTAAACCTCCTTGACCTATTTTTTTTTCCCACAAGAATAAGAGATATCCAGTTCTCTGTTCTTCTGTTTTTCTTCTTTAATAGATAGGAAATTCTCATGATAAACCCAGAATCGACATAACAGTTAGGCCACCCATTATCTTCCAAGCTGAGATAGCCGTACATACCCCTGTAAAGCATAATTGATACTGTCAAGTGCTTTATTTCATTTGGTTAACACAGGAGAATCAAAAATAATCTTGAATTGTTTATTTTCTCTTTGCTCCTCAATATCATTAACACTTGACCTTAGGGCAGTACCTGGTTTAAATAAATCTACATTTCATATTTATTTCCTCATAACTTATTTGTTTATTGTGTGTTATCATTACCTACTAGAATATATTTGAAGAAAGAAGAAAGAACTGCTAATAATCCTCTCCCTCCCCACATTTGATATGCATGACTTATATAAAAATGATTTGTCTAATTTACCATATATGGATGCTGATCACATCAGTAACCTTGGCAGCAAGATTTTGGGAACACTCAGATCCATCTGGGGATTGTTAAGATTAGTTGAGTTCTACCTTCCATGTGGGCATGCACTCATATTGTGATCATTATTATCTGCTCAATGCTTAACACAGTGCTTGGCACCTGACTGGCACAAACCTGGCACTTAGTATACTTTTGTCTGGTGAATGAACAGATTTGATAAGTCAAAAGATGCTACGAACTTACAAGAAGTAAGATGCCCAGTAAGATTCCCAAGAGTTGGTGAGAAAAACTGCAAGCTGGAAGAATCTGTCCCATGGGTAGTGTTACTCTCATTCCTCTATCTTCATAACACTCTCTAATTATGGATATGGATAGCTGTGTATTGATGATAAGAGAAACAAACTGGAAAGAAATAGAAAAAAAAAAGGTGTAATATGGAAAAGGCTTACTCTCTGTACAAAATCTTTGTTAAATCTATTGAATGTGAAGTCTTGCATGGTCTATATCAGTTCCACTTTGCTCATGTTAAACAGATTGTTAAAAATCTGCATGACTATTGAACTTTGTTCTCTTTAGGTGAACTCTCAAATTAAAAAAAAAAAATCACAGGAAAGACCAAGTGTGGGGAAATGACCAAGTCTACCATCCAATATATAAATTCATGACATCTCACTCATAGTTCAGGTAAACTATGGACTTCAGTAATCTCAGGCAAATCAGATTACCCATTAAAAAGGGAAATCACTGTGACAGGAAACACAAGCAGATCAGCTTTAGAGATTAAACTAATTAGGTCATCAGGTTGACAACAACTTGAGTTGTCTGTGCCCAGCAAATGGAGCCCTGGTTCCCCATATGGAGGTTAAAACCCTGAGTTTAAAAGGGCATCATTTCAGTTTGAGAAATTATGTAGAATAACTTTCTGCCTCTGGAAATAAGAGTATTGGGCAAAAAGATATGATGTAATAAATTTTAGGCTGTCATGTTGTAAAAAATAATTTTAAAAAATTTTCTAAACCATAAAACAAAATGAGCAAAATTCTGAACTAATTAATTTCTTTTTCTAAAGTACTGTTATCCTTAAAGACCAATTTATCCTTCTATTTTGTTTAATAGTTATGTCATACATAATAGACTTCAGAAAATCCATGCATATTTCACTCAAAGTTTTATTTTTCTTTCAAATTTATTTTTATAGCGTTCCAAAATATTTAATTCCCTCTGGTATTCATTTAGTGATTTACTTAGAAGCCATACTGTGCAGACAAAGCAAGTTGTATTACAATTTTCACTTCTCTCCAATCAATTTTAAAATCTGAACAGCTGAAAATTCATCAATCATAATGTTGGAATTATTTTTCAGGCTTACATAGGCACATAAGGATATTATTATGGATGTTAGAAACCTTTCCCTTCAGTAAAAAGGCGGATGCAAATCATTGGATTGCTGTATTTTAAGATAGAGCTTGACAAGGATAAAATCTCAAAAATAGAAATATTTTACTTTTGGTAAAAATCCTTATTAAACTGTATTATATAGCCTTATGTGTTAGACTGCTAAATACAAATTAAATGAATATGTTAATTTTGAAAGAGTGTACATGAGTGTTTTTGGTACTACACTTAGGAAGAGAATAGGAATATAACACTTGGACAGATTTCCTGACACTAACATGCCTTTTTTATGAAGGGTCATCATCCAGTTGTCATATCCTTACTTTATATGCTCTCCCAGTGCCTCCTGAATTTGTTGTAGACTGTGGGACATCAAGCTTCTCTCTCTAGTTGATTGAAAAATGAGTGAACAACCAATCAAAGTTGTATTTATCAGTTTATTTTAATAAGAAATTTACATTTAAGTAATATAATCTATGATGAAAATTTAAGGAAAAGCTATATGAAACATTTGAAACACAAGTAAATCCATCAGCAGAAAGAGATAAGAAGGAAATCGACCCAGAGAGCAGAGACAAGCAAAGATAACATGCCTTCAGTAAAGTGAGCAGGGCTTCTGATAGCTCAGGTTCTCACTAGTTCCTTCAGAGTTGTAGATTTTTTCTTTTTTTCTTTCTTATTTATTTTCTCTTTCTCTTTCTTTCCTTTTTTTTTTTTTCCTGAGACAGAGTCTCTGTCACCCTGGCTGGAGTGCTGTGGTGCTATTTCCGCTCACTGCAACTTCCACCTCCCTGATTCAAGCAATTCTCCTGTCTCAGCCTCCCAAGTAGCTGGGATGACAGGCATGCACCACCACTCTCAGCTAATTTTTGTATTTTTAGCAGAAATGGGGTTTTCCCATGTTGGTCAGGCTGGTCCTGAACCCCTGACCTCAGATGATCTGCCTGCCTCAGTCTCTCAAAGTACTGAGATTACAGCTGTGAGTCACCTCACCAAGCAGAGAGTTTTAGATTTTCTTACTGCATCTGTGTTCTGTGAAATATGTTTTTCACCTTCCCTTTGATTTCTTCTTTTATTTATTTTTTTTATTTTAGCCTAAATGGTTTTATGTAAGAAAATAAATGAATTGTGGGTTGGGTGGTGGCTCATGCCTGTAATCCCAGTAATTTGGGAGGCCAAGGTAAGCAGATTGCTTGAGCTTAGGAGTTGAAGACCAACCCCATCTCTACAAGAAAAAAAAAAAAATACAAAAATTCACTTGGTGTGGTGGCACATGCTTGTAGTACTAGCTGTTCAGGAGGCTGAGGTGGGAGGATCACTTGACCCTGGGAAGTTGAGGCTGCAGTGAGCCAAGGTTATGCCACTACATTACACCCTGGGTGACAGAGTAAGATCCTGTCTCAAAAAAACATACAAAAAATAAAAAATAAATACAAACCAATGAATCCTGAATAAACAATAAACATTAATTCTCCTAAATTTTTGATCAGTTAATTTAAAAAATTATTCCTATATTTGCTAAATATTTTGATCTCATAAGATAATGTGGTTTAGAGTTATTGGTATCTTTCTTGACTAGAATTCCCAAGGGGATGCAGAAATTGCTGATTGGTTATGAAATCTCTTTAAGAGTGGAGCATGAGTGTCCAGGCCTGTAATCAGCTGTTGCTAAGAGATCCAGAGCTGTTCCAGTTCATAATCTCTCTAAGACTCAGATACAATGTTTTCCATTTTATAAAACAGACGCCAATAAAATAATTCTCTCATGCTTTTATTTAAACAATTTAGGGAACTTTTCTTGTTTCCAAACAGAGGTGAACTAAGACACAAGACAAAGTATTGATCCCTCTTTCTCTCATAATTAGCTAAATAGTGTTAGGTAAACTTCAAAATTTATTCTTAAACACAGTTTTTTAAAAAAATAAAATAGAGCTATCAGGTTGTGTTAGGATTAAATGAGTTATTGTACACAAAGTTTATTGCACAGTATCTTGTACTTAAGAATGCTAATAATAACAGGCGCAAACTGAAAGAGAGGCACAAAATGAAAAAGTAAGCAGAAAAGAATACTTCTGTAGAAAGAATCAATACTACTTCATGAATGAGGATCACATACCTGCAGGCTTTTAGTCCATGAGTAGAATTTTAACAGAAAATGTGAGGAAAGGAATTTCAAGCTGAAAAACTTATATAAGCAAATGCCTGGGAACTATAAGACCGATCATATGTATCTTAGTCAATTTGGACTGATGTAACAAACTACCACAGAGTGGGAGGCATATAAACTGCTAAAATTTATTCTCAGAATTCTGGAGGCTGAAGTTCAAGACCAGAGTGATAGTATATGTTTGAGTTCAGGTGAGGGCCCTCTTCTGGACTGCAGACCATCTGCTTCTCATTGTATTGTAACATGGTGGGAAGAGCAGAGTGAGCAGAAGTAAACTCCCCTGTGTCTTTTTTTTAAGGGCACTAATCCACAGGCATGACTTAATCATTCCCTAAAGGCCTCATCTCCTAATATAATCGCTATGGGGGTTAGGATTTCAACACGAATTTTGTGGAGGGGGGACACAAAACATTTGTATTGTGATGGATGGCTTTTCTATACCTTTTGTTAGCTAGGTGTTAAGCATTTGACACAGTGGAACATAATGATATGAGGGGATGAGGTTTGCTGGCTTTGCTCCATTTTGCTGGCTTCCTTTTAGGGCTGACTTTTCTATCTGAAGTTTGGTTTCCTTGTTCCTTATCTCTCTAAAAACTAATTTTCATCAGTAATATCTTCTCTCTTTCCTATCCTGAGCAATCAAACACATCATTTAAGAAAAATGTTTTCTATTTCTTTGGCCTAGAAACGCTTGTTTCCTAGGCATAACAATTTTACACAACTGCCTTGCAAACTACCCATCTCCTCTCACTTCTCTTCTTTCTCTAAACAGTAGTTTACAATCACTTTCTTCAATTTACTTTTGTTTTTTGTTTGCATACCCACAATCTTGAATCATTTATAATCTCATTTCCACTTCTCCTAAAAGGCTGCATGATGCAAGGAACAGACCACAGGTTTGGAAATTAGACACAACTGCTTTTATCCCCTGCAGTTATTAGATAAATTATCATGGAAAGACTCAGCTTCACTTTCTTCATCTATGAAAAGTCACAGATATTAAGTATTTTTTGGTTTTAGTGTAAGAATGAGAGGACATATTCTATCTAATTAGCTAGCACAGTGGCTGGCATAAAGTCCTAGACATGTATGAATTCAATCTATTTAATTTCTTTTCCCATGGTATTTGGTCACTGTTGCTTAGATCCTATCCTATCTGACTCTCTGCCTTGTCAGTCTTCTTCACTTTCCTCCCTGGTTTTACTGTATCTCTAGTCTCCTTTTATCCTTTAATACCTGTCCTTTCTTCCTCTTCAGCCTCCAGTCCATGGTCTTCTCTTCTATACATATTTTTGTTTTTCATCAAACTTAGCCAGTTCAACAACTGATCTATTACCTCTATATTAATGTCTCCCAAATTTATAATTCTTTAGAATTCTAACAAACTCTATCCTATGCATTGGTCTACAGTATCCAATATATGAAAAACTGAATTAATTATCAACCTCTCACAAATGTATATACACATTATGCACACTTTGGCTCTTTCTTCCTCCTTTATCCTTAATCACTATCTGACTTAGCTATCTGTTATCATTTTTGATGTCATTAAACAGAATAGTGATCCCCAAAAGTGTCTATGTCCTAGTTTTCCAGAATTTAGAAATATGTTATCTTACATATCAAAGGGACTTTGTAGATAAATTTTGTTAAGGATCTTGTGATGGAAATATTATACCAAATTTTCTAGGCAGGCCTAATATAATCAAAAGAGCTGGATCTTCAGAGTCAGAGAGAAAATACTATGGCAGAATCAGAGACTGGATTTATGTGCTTTGAAGACGGAGGAAGGGTCCAAGAACCAAATAATTCACAAAATCTTTAGAAGGCAGAAAAGGCAAGAAAAGGGACTCTCCTCTAGAACTGCTAGAAGAAACAAAGCTATGCCAGTGATTTGACTGTAACCTATAATGTGCATTTTGGTCTTCTGACATCCATAACTGTAAGATAATAAATTTGAGTTAAGTCACTCAGTTTATAGTAATGTCTTATGGATGCATTAGGAATTAATACACAAACATTTATATAGATACCAAGACATTTTCAATTGTCCTCTATTATGTGTCTAGTATTTTATTTTACATACTACCCTAAGACAGCTTTATTTGAAGACTTCATTTTTTTAGACTGTATTGCCTCAGCTCCATCCTTATGCCGCATCAAGATGTCAGTTTTGCTGCTACCAGTTAGTTTATCAAAAACATTTGTATTGTGATCGATTTTTTATTATTTTCTATTACTTTCTCAAAGTACTCTCTCAAAGTAAAATATGCATGCAACTAATGAAATGTTAAGAGAATTGAAGTTTTTTTGGAGCATGTTAGTAATTTTTC
Organism: Cheracebus regulus; assembly: GCA_963574635.1. Classification (NCBI taxonomy): domain Eukaryota; kingdom Metazoa; phylum Chordata; class Mammalia; order Primates; family Pitheciidae; genus Cheracebus; species Cheracebus regulus. The sequence continues at coordinate 10,827 of CAUYQU010034647.1, read as the reverse complement.
TAGTTATGAGTTTATTATGGTTTTGAAACTGGAAAAGTTCTCTTGTCTCTCTTGCAGGGTGTGTGGTGGAAATGGGGTTCACTTTTTCAGTGCCCCTCTGATCAACCTCTAAAAGAGCATGCAGATGGGCAGGGTGTGGGCGTGTGTTACGGGGTGGGGCCCTTTTAGTTTAGCTGTCCATAGGTGGCTTGTGTTAATCAGCTCAATTAGACCCCTGCCTTAGCACAAGGACAGAGGGCTTTCTGTGTCCCGGTAGCGGAAGAACTGTATCACACGTGGGCTTGGAGAATGAGTGCAAGGTTTTACTGAGTGGGAGTAGCTCTCAGCAAATGGGGAAGCCAGAGGGAGATGGTTTTCCCGTGGAGTACCCAGGCTCTCCTCCACTGCGCCGGCCAAACTCTACCTCCTTCCACTGGTCAATGGCCTGCCAGCGTCTGTTGTGTGCTCTCTTGCTGACATGCTCCCCTCGGCATCCTCTTGACCTCCTCTCAATGTCCAGCCACTTGTGTCTGCCTGTTAGGGCTTGGGGGTTTTATAGGCACAGGATGGGGGTGTAGCAGGCCGGGGTGGTCATGGGAAATACAAAATCTGGGTGCTAAGGCAAGAGTTCCTGTCCTCACCTAGGTCCATGGGCACAGGCCCAGGGGTGGAGCCCTCACTAGGGACTTGCCCTTCTTCTCCCAGCACTTCTCTGTCCTGCTTTCCATATCAGTTTCACATAGTGGGCCATACAACGAAAGCATTATGCCTGATTTAACAAATGTTCATAGGAAAAAAAGTGTCTAAAAATAAAAATACTGGTTAATTAAAAAGAAGTGATATTCAGATAAGGCAAAAATTGCAAAGAATTTAGGAAAATGTCACAGATTCAGAAAATATAGAATAAAGAATTAAGTTCACATTGCTTACTTACCATTGGCTGGGCTCAGTGGCTCATGCCTGTAATCCCAGCACTTTGGGAGGACAAGGTGGGCAGATCACCTGAGGTCAGGAATTCAAGACCAGCCTGGCCAACACGGTAAAAACATCTCTACTAAAAATACAAAAAATTAGCTGAGTGTGGTGGTGTGCACCTATAGTCCCAGTTACTGTGGAGGCTGAGGCAGAAGGATTGCTTGAACATAGGAAGTGGAGGTTGCAGTGAGCAGATATCATACCACTGCACTCCAGCCTGGTGACAGAGCTAGACTCCATCTCAAAAGAACAAAACCAAACCAAAACAAACAAAAAAATTCCTTAACATTAAGTAAGCTACATGAGGCAATATAATATTGAGGTACAAATGAGGTGGTCCTCCCAAATTATAAAGATTTTGACTTTTAAAAATGATAATCATTAGTGAATAACCAGGCTATTGGAAATTATTGACATTTTTGAGAAATGATAAAATAATCCAAAATTAAGAATTAATAAAAGAATCACTAAAATAGAAATTTACTATTATAAGATGAGGTAGCGTTATGGATATTTAGCATTTAAAATTTTAATATACAAATAGTGATTGCTACTTATTCACAACAAGTACAAAGTAAATCCCTTGAGAGTACAAGTACCCTGATCCCTATTCTGGACCTAATGAAGGTGAGGTTGAAGGCAAGTGCCTCTATTTGTAACAAGTTTCCAGGTGCATTGTTGCAATAGAGGAAGTTTGAAGTACTGGACTATAGGAATATTCAAAGAAAGACCCATTACTATCGTATAAAGTGTATCGACTATGTAGATACATATCTCAGAAAACCACTTTCCTTAATAGTCATGCAAACATTGAAGAAAAATGGAAGCTTTTCTAAACTTGATATTTTTAGGACAATAATAGCAAATGTCATTCTTATTTATGTCTCTATTACCCAAACCAAAGTTACTACTTTCTCTCTAAAGCCAGCAGAACTGAGCAAAACATTTTGCAGGATGGAACATAGAACTTTTTATCAATCTTGTTTAAGTCACATTGTATTCAATTTTTTAATAATTATAATTATATAGTAAATATGACTCAAGATCGACGATGTGTGTCATGTCCCTTCCAGTGAAGGTTTTAGTACATGAGATTATTGACTGAGAAGTGTTCAAAAGTTGTAAAGATTTTTGAAAAGGGCACTGTACTTTCCTGTTTTGAAAGAGAAAATTGGTAAGCATTGATTCCAACTGCATTGCAGTTTGAAACTTTTAATCTTACTTTTTTATAAAGCACTACTATCTCCCTTTGTTATAATAAAATTATAAATTTAGAATGAGGAATGCATTTTCCATATATGTAATTTTATACAGATTATGTTTGTAAGATTTTCTAGGTTATCCCATAAAGATTATAGAACTTATATCACCAGTAAAATATTCAAAGTAAAAAAATTGTTAAATAACACATCTAAATAAAACCAAATATCTGACTGTAAATAAGGTATTTACCTTTATCATGTATGCTGGTACTTATGGTAAAGCAATTAGCAGAAAATGAGAATCAAGGTGAAGATTTTCACAACAGACTTCTGAGCATTTTCAGTGACTTTAGAAGTTGATGGGCCTTTTGCTTTATAATGCTTAATTTCATTTCTAGTTTTACATTTGCCTTTTCTGTATGCAGCACTTCTCACATGTTTCAGTAATAAGCGATAAGAAAGAGCTAAAGAGGAGCACTCGTGTCCACAGTAATTTATTGAAAAAGAAGCTGAGGATTCATTTTTTAAGAGAATACCAGAACCATTCTATTGCCATAAATTTAATTGTTCACACTTAAAAATTTAAGCAAAGATAACGATACTGTTTTTTCCTAATCTGTGTCTTTCCCTGCCTTTTACCTTTCTTTCTTTCCCTTCTTTCGTTCCTCCCTCCTCTCCTTCCTTTCTCTCTTTCCTTAATTTTTGTGTTTTGGCTTTCTATTGTAATGAAAAATGTATGTATTTTAACCACCAGAAGAGTTCTGCTCTTCACCAGCTGTATACATTTTGAAAAAAATATATAATATCTCTTAGAATCAGACTTCTTATATTTAAAATAAGAATGCCTCCCCTTAGAATTATCATAAAAATTAAATGAGATAAAGGCCTACTGTTTTTTTTGGTCACATAATATCTTCTCAGTAAATTTAGTACTGATTAATGGGCCTTCCCTGTTTCTGCTCCTGAGATATTTTCTTTCTACTTGTGGTTTTTCTGCATACCAATCTGATATTAGCTGCATTTCACTAAGGTTCTTACAAATGCAGAAACTTTGGAACCCTTGAAACACCAGTAGATGCCTTGAAATCGCATTTCTCACAATAAATTACTTTCCAAAGACTACTCCAGGGGCCTGTAGAATTAAAAAAAAAAAAAAAGAAAGAAAGAAAAAGAAAAAGAAAAAAAACTTCTTAAAAAATCTTCATGTCTATTCTTAAATCCACATCTTCACAATTTTTAAATATATCTGTGTGGGATACAAGCATGCTAACAAATGAAATATCTTAAAAAAAATGGTGTCTCACTCTGTCACCAAGGCTGGAGTGCAGTGGCGTGATCTCTGCTCACTTAAAACTCTGCCTCCCAGGTTCAAGCTATTCTTGTACCTCAGCCTCTCAAGTAGCTAGGACTACAGGTGTGCACCACTACATCCAGCTAATTTTTGTATTTTTAGTAGAAATGGGTTTCATCATGTTTGCCAGGCTGGTCTTGAACTCCTGACCTTAGGTGATCAGCCTGCCTCGGCCTCGCAAAGTGCTGGGATTACAGGTGTGAGCACCACCACACCCAGCGCCTGGCATGAAATACTCTAAGGCTGTGGCTCATTAGTGAACAAAGTAGTGATTCAAGAACTGACATTATGTGATGTTTTAGCGCCTCCTAGTCATCCTTTAGGTGAGGTAGATATTCCTACCTTAAGATTATAGCTATGGCTAAACACATGGCAGCTGTCACTAGGCAGGTAAGATCTACAACAGTTTATGAATCATACATACCCACTCCCTAAGGGAAAAAAACACTGCATTCCACACAGGGGTTGCAATCCATAACAGAGGGAACAGCCAAGGGCTGTGGAGGCAGACCCACAACACGGTAGAGTCTCTTCTTGTTCTGGAGGGAGAACATGGTGGGCTTGTTTGAATCGTTTTGTGGGCCGGCAGAGAAACTGCAAGTTGCTGCTAAGGGATAAGCAGGAGCTTCACTTGACTCATTTGATAAGGAGGTTTGTTTGGCTAAGGGACCTTAATTTGCAGGAGAGAGAAGGCATTAAAACTCCTGATTAAGCTATTTGAGGCCCTTATGATTTCAACAGTTCAGACAGCACAAAATATTGGACCTTAATTGTAAGTATTACACCAACGTAACAGAAAGCCGAGGAATGAATACAGTGAATTTCCATCAAGCTAAGGGTCCAAAACAGGGTTGTGCAACTCAGATCATCAGAATGAGCACCTCCGAAATACCTAAGTATGAAGAGGAGACATCGCCTAGGATAGAAAGCTAAAATCTACATATGTAATTGGTATTTGCTAGATTTAAACCACCCCAATTAATTTTGAGTACAATTATTTTGAGTTTCTAAAATATTGGAAATTCTTTATTTTGATAAAAATTATTTTAAACTCAAAATATGTGATAAACTTTTACTTTTCTAACTCATTCTCAAACATTAAAAAATGGTCTTACTAATTTAAGAATAACTATAGCAAAATTATCATTTTGTTCACTTGTTCCTTCTATTACTAGAAAATTAACAAGGGCTTTTAGTAAGTTCCCATCAATCAAATTAGCATTTTAAATCGATTATTTAAATGAAAAAGATCATTTTTTTTTCTGGTTTCAAAAGATGATTTAGATGTACCTCTGTGATTTGGGGTAAGTTTCAACCTCTTTGTACTTTCTCTTTCTAAAACCATATGCTAATAAGTTCCCAGCAATATTGTGAAGATAAACTGAAAAGCACTTTGCATAAATGAAATGGTATATAAATGCAAATTAATAGCACTAATGTATGTTATAATTATATATAGAATCTTCCAATGTGAAATACTGTCTTAAGATATATCCCCCAGGGAAAGATAAGAATGAAAGAGTTCACAGAAGGACACATAAGATGGTTAAAGTAGAATGAAACTTACACATACACAAAAGGAAAATAGGGAAGCTAAGATTATTTAGCCTGGAAATGTAAAGAGATAGGGTGAATATAATTGAGTTATTTAAGACTGTGAAGGCTATAGTAAAAATTGGTAAGATCCCTTTTATGTGCTATTTCATAATATAAGAAGGAGAGATCACTCAAAACTAATGGAAGCTTAATTTAAAAGGAACAAAAGGAAATGCTTAATCTTCACGTAGTGTAAAGTCAAACCACGTAATTTAATACTTTAGGAGATTATAGATTAAAATACAGAGGTTACATTTTAAAAATAGAAAAAAAATGAACATTTTATAGACAAAGCAATTTTCCATATTAAATGGAGGAGAATGTAAGGCCAATGAAATTAGATGATGATCATCAGTATTTGTAATATGGTTATTCCGTCTCTCAATTTAAGTATAGAATTAGCCATGGACCAAGGTGACTGCTGAATTTTTTGCATTCTTGATTCACTTATAATTGCATTTTCAAGGAGGAAAGCAGTGAACCTATAGACATGTCCATACCTACTCATTGCTATGCTCATTTATTCCACATTCTTTTGTTCACCTACTCATAACCTGGATTTCTTTTATTTAGAACATCATCTGTATACAAAACTTTTGCAGCCAATAAATCATTAAAAACACTGCTATATAATCAAAAGCTGTATATTAAAATTTGAATTTTGCAAACTTATTTTATATTGAAGAGCTGGGCGAATGAATTCAGCAAACAGAAATTCTGACCTTATAATATTCAATATTTTGTGCTGTTTTAATGATAAACATTAATACTTTAGTAATTTCAATATGAGTATTTGGAAGAAAAGAATGCATTTCAATCATGCACACAATATAATAGAAAATTAATTTACGAAAAAAATGTTTTCATTTAAAAGTTTGAGGATGTTAAATAAATGAAGAGTTCTAAGTAAAAGTAAAAGCTGAAAATAAAACTGATCTTTCTAGATACAAATAATAAAGACATATTCTTCTTATTTTATTTCTATTTAAAAAGCCTAAAACAAGTTAATGTCATTTTTTATCAATGGCGATTTCTTCTAAAGTGTTTTGAAAATGAAAATTGGTTAAAATTTGAGAGGGGAAATGACAGTTTTACTAGAACAAATATTTGCTTTAAGAAAAAAATAATAAACAGCCACATTAACTATTGTTTTTCCTACTAGAGAAATTGACTCAAACAATAAAAGTCTGTTTTTATGTAATTATCAGCTTCTTTTTAGGGGAGTCTCCCAATGTTAGAGAATTATAAGTTCCAGAAACAATCCAATATACATGTTACAATTGAAAGTTGATTTTATTTTAACAGTTCAAAATGTAACAACTAAGGACTTTGCTTAAATGGGAATTGAACAAATCCTCTCCCTATTGGGCAGATATTTTAGGACTTCTAAATTAAGAACATTCAAAGCACAGAGTCTGATAGCTGTGACTTTATGTTATATATTTCAACAATATGAGGCATGTGAAGCAGAGAAATGAGAAATATTAAGAAAAGCTGGATGCACAGCTCTTATGTTTTAATTATGAGAACTGTGAAAAGAAAGATAAGGTGAGTGAAGTGATATGCAATATAGAAAGAGGAGTGGAAGTTGTTTGATTTTGCTTTGTTGTTTGTTGAGTGGTTTGTAAGCAATAAGTACACATTTTAATTACTATTATATATGGTAATTTTTTGATAACTGGAAAATAATTCAGTCTCATAGGAAAAAAATTTTAAAGTATGCCTATATAACCCATTTCCAAAGATTAAACAATTTTCTAGTGTAGTTTAAGGAAGCCTTAAGCTGTGAATATGTGCTTCAATTATATAGCTAAATTTTAATATAATGAGGTTATAAAACAAATTTAAATTTCCCAAAGCACTCCCTTACATATTGAAACTTAATTGCTTGCCCAGTGAAATCTATAATCCCTCATACCATGATTTATACACCAACTATGGCTGCTTCTGTCTTGCTACAATTAGAATCTTATTCAAATACATCAATAATACTGTTACAATTTATCCTTAGAAAAGAAATTTTTTTATTTAAGCAATCTTCATTCTGATCATTTTCTGTTTTTAAGAATATTATTATTGAGTCTAGAGAAAAAAGTATTCTATTGAGGATTTCTTAAAATAGGCCATGTTGAATACACATTTCTTGGTAGAAAAAACCAACTTTTACATTCTTTTGGAATAGCCATTGTTCTTTAATTACTCATGTTTTAAAAATAATGTAAAGATATTTCTAGGTAAATTGTTTCAATCCATCAAACTTAGAGCATCTAGAAACTGAGATTTGAAGAGCAATAATGACTGCCCACTTTCCCAAAGAAGCCTCCATTAATTTCATATTTTACATGTCTTTATTTGAATTAGGAAGCAATGCTAATACAAATATGGAGCTTGTCGGAAGAGGTTTTTGGTGGATATTTTATGGTTCCCTGAGACTATGAAGATAAGTTAAAGTGACACATCAATATCAACTGCTATTTATAATGAGGGAATCACTAGCAATTATAAACCTAATTAAGCAGCAATTGAGTAGTCAGATATCCTGGAGCTGAAGTTTTTCTTCTGCTATTGCAAATAGAAAGTTTTTGAATTGTTAAGGTTTTCTTGGGAATAAGAGTTTTGCTTGTAATGTTAAAAGGGATGAAAACTAATGTTGAAGAAAAATTACACTGGACATAAACAGACAAGGAAGACTTTATTCAAGACTATTACAATATGGAAGACAGATTGAATTCAACTCTGCTGAAACAAAAAGCAAGAAATGTGAGCTAGTGGGAAAGTACTGAAGGACATTATAGGGAAACATGGTGTATGTGATGAGGCCATGTGTGTGTGCTAATTGGTACCTGTGGACATTAGGCCCCTACCTTCTCATAGAAACTGGGAGATAGGGACACTCTGTTCTTTGATGACTACATTTCAGAGAGATAGCTCTCAGGTTCTTGAAACAGATATTCCTGGGTTGTAGAAGGCAGGGAGAAGATTTACATCTCAAAAGGACAAAGAAATAATTTATAATTCTAAGTTTTCTAAACTAAACACTCTAAGAAAAGGGAGGTTAGGGACTTACAGTCAGGAAGAAACCTATTTAAAGTTTAGTCGAGGTGAGGAAAATGAAGAGAGCATCTTGGTCATGCACAAATCTATTAGTTTCTTGTATCTCTGTAAATAAGGAAGAAAATATGAATAAAGGAGTCTAGGAAAATAAGTAGTTATTTTAAGTCAAGTACTACAACAACACATAAAGTATTGGTAGGTTTGTAAGGTTTTAATCCAAGTTCTGTAAGCTTCCTGGGTCACAGGTAATCTTGGAGAACACACTCCAGCAAATCCAAGTCTCATATCTAATAGGGAAGAAACCCAAATTCCCCTGTAGAATAAGAATTATGATAATATGAAAATCTATTGATATTTGTTTATTGAATTTTTATTATAAATATTTACTTTGGTGAAACAATGTCTAAAAAACAAATATTTTAAAGTATTTTTGTAAAATATTATTGATTGTATTATTATCGATTTCATTAGGATCACCAAAGATCTTTGTTAAAATTTTACTTCCTTGAGTACCTCTCCAGACCCACTAAATGAGAATCTGAGAAGGTAATTCAGGAATTTGTTGAGCTCCCTGGGCGGATATTTGAAGAATTCAAAAAATAAGTACTTCAAATACATTTGTAAAATGAAATCAATGAATAAGAAAAAGCATATCGAAGGAATGTATATATTAATTCTAGTACTATACTAGTATATAATGATATATATATATCTACACATGTATAGTACTATGTTAGAGTATTGAGGAATATTATTATGTTTTTTGAAATTTAAATTTATTTCAGAATATTTTAGTTCAACAAGTATATCTTGTATGTCTACTATGCTCAGGCGATATGCCACATACTAGTAATCCAACAAACAATAAAATAAATAAGTTAATATGATTCTTTTTCTCAAACAGTTCATAAAATTATTAGGCTACAGCATTTGTATTCCTAAGCATAATTTTAACAAAATACATCTGCATAGGCTAGATTTGATTCTTTTGATAGCTTTGAAGTTGCAACAACTTAATTTTCCCCTTAAATATTCAAAACCTGGTTAGTAGAAACAACAGAGGAGGTAATCAATTATATTTGTTTCTGTGAATTTATATGCACACAGCTGTGATCCTTTGGATCATATGTTGAAATATGATTTCTAATAATATATATATATGACAAAAACTATAATGAACAGCAATTGTGAAGCACTGCCTTGGCATGTAGTAAACGTCTACCATAAGTAATGTAATCAGAGTACTCAACAACAGACACTGAAATATTGTACTGATTTTTATTGGATTGGATAAGAGACTCAAATAAGCAAAAATTAACATTATTCTACAGCACTGAATGAGGATGAAAAGTTTAATCAAGTTCAACATACAGAAATATCCAAATGAATTGTTCTTCAGGTAGAATTTGCTAAATGAGAAAAGACAGATTCATAGGAGAAAGCAAGTGGGACTTTCCTATTTCTTTTTTTTATATTTTATTTTTTCTTTTATATCACTAAAACCCTAATAAAGCAAAAGTAGAATTTTAAAACTGACATTTTAAGCACTTTTTATAAAAATTAATAAGAAAATAATATGCCAACCAAAGTGAAAGAATGGCACAGGAATTCTGAGAAGTAAAAACAGTTTAGTGGGGATCAATTATAAATGAATGTGAAAACAGGAAGCAGTAAGATCCTGCTTACTGTTTCTGCAGAATTTTAGGTTGCTGTGTAATTCTATGATGCTATACAGAAATTTGGGAAAGAGTAGGAGGAAAAGCCTATTAAAAGTTCAAAGATAGATTTAAATAATTAGTTGACTAAATTAAATTAAACCAATGTATGAAGTAAATTCATAGAATTAAGTAATGTCATAAGGCTTATTTATAAGAATGTCATAGTGAAAAATAGTGTTGGACCAAGTAATTTTTTCTTACCTATAACTATTTATTTACTTTGATGAAACAACTTATTGAAAACAAATATTTTAAAGCAGTTTTACAAAACTGAACAGGCAATTGTTTTACTTGTACCAATAATTAAAACTAAGTATGTTTTCATATCTATAGAAAGTAATTACATAAAAGCAATAAAAAATTATAAGTAATTTTTTATTTCACATAAATTATTTGAGTGTTGAAGCATAATTTATGAATACTCTTCTATTAGCTTACATAACTATAAATATAGCAGTGGTTCATAAAATTAACCAGTAACTTTCTGAAAATACAACAATATTTTGTAGGTTTAACTTTATGCCCATTTATAGTTGTATGTTGTCACATTGTCTCTATGCAATTTAATTGCTATACAATGATTGCTAATTAAAAAAATCTTTAAGAGTAAATAAAATTAGATTTATTTATATTTAATTATTAATCAATGGAGTTTCTGTGATAAATTAACAACAAATCTATCAGCTAGTGGATAATTGCTACTAGCTTTTCAGATAGTCCTCCAATCTATAATCTGTGTGTATTTTAAATATCCATTATCAGAGAACTCTTTGTAGAATATGACCCAAGTACCTATAAATAGGACATTGTATATATAATATGATCTAAGATGCATATGCATGTACAATTTTTAGTAAAAACATAGTTTGTAACTTTTTTATTTCTTTCATAATTTAGTATGTGTACTAGGGTTCTCTGTTGAACTGGCTGGAGTGCAGTGGTGTGATCTTGG
>CAUYQU010034645.1:0-24136 GCA_963574635.1 Cheracebus regulus | reverse complement strand
CCAGATACATAAGACAAGTTTTTATTGACTTACAAAGAGATTTGGACTCCCGCACAATAATGGCGGGAGATTTTGACATCGCATTGTTAATTTATAATACACCCATTCCGAAAGTGACTATATAACAGAAAGTAAATTACTCTTTAGTATTTACATAGTATCTCACAGACCTAAATGAAATATTGGTTGACTGTTCGTTTGTTATTTTCTTCCTGTATTCCTTTCTGTCTCTGTTGTTAAGTATAATTGACTGCATAAAAGAGGTTTTTGATACCTTTTTAAGATTGCATTCCAGCCTGGGCAATAGAGCAAGAATTCTATTCTCTCTCCCACTTTTTCTTTCTCTTTCTTTTTTTCTCTTATCAAAAAAAAAAAAAACTGTTATACTAAGAGAAATAAGTCAGACACAAAAGGACAAATATTATGATTCCACTTATATGGAATAGCTAAAATAGAAAAATTCATAGAGGCAGAAAGCAGATTAGCAGTCACCAGGGATTTGGGGAAGAAAGGAATGGATAATTATTGCTTAATGGTTATAGAGTTTCTGTTCGGGGTGATGAAAACATTTTGGACATAGACAGTGGTGAGGGTTGCACCACATCGTGAATGTAATTAACATCACTGAACAGTACACTTAAAAATGGTTAAAACGGCCTATTTTATGTTATTAAAAAAAAAAAACTCATCTCATCTATCTGTCTGTCTACCTATAAAATAAGAACTGGAAATAAAGTAAAGACATATCTATGTACATGTGGTTTTCAAAAACAATGGGCAAGACATTGGGCAAAAGGTCAATTTTCAGGAGAAATACTATGTCTTTAGATGCATGGGAACTTGGTTGTGTTCAGGAAAGCCTGAACTTCAATCTAGTTTCATCCCTACACAGTGTCAAGGCTTATGACATTGACAATTTCTGGACTGGATGGAGTCCATAAAGAAGAAGCAAGGAGAAAGAGAGGTAAAGAAGAACACAGAGAAATCTAGAACAAACTGAAATGAACGCTGGGGATAACTTCAAGATTTTCTATTTGGGAATTTACGATACCATTGGCCCATCCAGAGACCTTTAAAATTCTTTATGACCTTGAGGCATCCAACTAGTTAAATCAGAATCTCTAAAGTGGAACCCAAATATCATTACTCCTTACAGCAACCCAGGAATTTTTATGCATACAGTTGAGAATGACTGCTATAGTTAAAACAAGTAAGTAAGGTAGGATATTGAGATAATGGAGAAAGAGGATGAGTATAATTCTAGACATATTGAGTTCAAGTTTCATCAAGGCATCAGGAGGGAATTAAGGTCTGGATCTCAGAAAGGACAGAGAAACTTATGATTTTTGAAGAGTAATTCATTAACACGTTCAATAAACATCCCTTATGCTGGGCACAGTGGCTCATGCCTGTAATCCCAACACTTTGGGAGGCTAAGGCAGGAGGATCACTTGAGGTCAGGAGTTCAAGACCAGACTGGCCAACATGGTGAAATCCTGTCCCTAATAAAAATACAAAAATTAGCCAGAGATGGTGGCCTGTGCCTGTAATCCCAGGTACTTGGGAGGCTGAGGCAGGAGAATTGCTAGAACCCGGGAGGCGAAGGTTGCAGTGAGCTGAGACTGCCCTACTGCACTCCAGCCTGGGCAACAAAGTTAGACTCTGTCTCAAAAAAAAAAAAAAATCCCTTAAGGTCTGTTGAGTGTGGATACCAAGTCCTACAAATAGGTCATTTTCCTTTGTAGGGCCTATATCTAGGAGGAAGGAAACAGATTTCTAACCAAATCAGTGGTATAATGTGTTGTGGATTATAAGACATAAATCTGTACTGGGACAGGAAAGAAGAGTTCAATTCTTTTGAAAGTTGTCAGAAAAGACTTCATAAAGAAGCGACAAGGAGAAGGTGGGATGAAAGAAATGCAGAAAGAGAAAAAGGCAGACCTCAGAAGTATGGAGAGACTTACTTAGGTCTAGCAGAATGGAGAGGAAAATAGAACCAAATGAAGGTCATTGAGAATTAGTAGTCAGAGAGAGAGAGAGAAAAGTAGGATAGAGAAAAGTAGCTTTTCCTGAAAGGAAAAGCTGGCTAACAAGAAAGGGCCATCACAAGGCTGGTGCAGAGGGTCAAAGAGGATGAGGCTGGTTATTAAAGCTGAAGATCACATAGCTATGAAAGTTAGTTTTTATACTGGGAGAGTTAGGGGAGAGAGTAGGTAGTGTTTGGAACTAATGGCTTCAAGGTTTTTGTGTTGCATTCTCCTAGTCTAGCTGAATGCCCTCAGGCTAGTCACTTCCTTTCTCTGGGTGTCACTTTTTTCACCTATAATAGGAATAGAGACTGTATAATTTCTGAGGTCATGTTCTGCTCTGACAATCTAAACGTTTTCCTGGTTATAAAAAGAATCAAATGAGAAGACAAAAATCTCTTAGCTGCATGAAGCATGATGGTGGGTTATCTTTGTCTTCTATACAGGTGTACCTGCCAAGTTCGGTCACTTCATTCTACAGACACTGCCCCCTTAAACCCACTTCTTTCAAAATGTGAACTAGTGAAGGGCACGACCTACCATTTAGAGCTCTATCCATGAGAGATGACATAGCACAGCTATTCAAGTCACAGGTTCTAGAATTAGACAGTCATTCCCTAGCAATGTGACTATGTAAAAAATTATTTACTTTTTTTTTTTTTAATTGAGATGGAGTCTTACTCCATTGCCCAGGCTGGAGTGCAGAGCAAACTCAGCTCATTGCAACCTCCAATGATTCTCCTCCCCAGTAGCTGGGATTACAGTTGGACACAAACACGCCCAGCTAATTTTTGTATTTTCACTAGAGACAAGGTTTCACCTTGTTGGCCAGGCTGATCTCAAACTTCTGACCTCAAGTGATCCACCTGCCTTGGCCTCCCAAAGTGCTGGGAGTTCTAGCACAGAAAATATTTGCTCTTGAACAAGTACAGAAAAACAGCAGGACCTTGTGGCAGCAGAGTATATGACTTCTCCTATTCCTGTATTCTTCAAGAGGTCTTGCACTGAATCAAGCAGATCCTTTAAAAAAGTAAGATGTCAGGTTCAATAAACGGATTCACCTAGTGACAATTTAAAACCAGGCAGCCATGTCATGAGTCAAACTTTAGTCTTTTATAAGCAGGATCTTTCTGAATCTCAGATTATATATTTGAAAAATGAGGTTAATATTATCCATCTCCCAGGAATGTGAAGCTTAAGATAGATTTCTAGTTGCAGACACTTAGCACATTTTAAATAAATGAATGTTTACTAAGTGTTCATGGAATTGAAATTGTGGTAAGATTTTACTCCTGGTGTCATTTTACCCTTGTGAGATTCTGTTCCTTCTCTGACCTTAACTTAGCTGTGACTTCTACTGTCCCTGCTGCTAGACTATACTAACATTAACCACATTGATTTTCACCCTTGGAGAGAAGAGGGATCATGGAGAAAGGAACACAGTACAGGAACAGAAGGCTGCAACAACCACCACAACACCCTGGAGGGCACAGGGGGAGAGAAAATCTTCTGCCAGGCATTGCTAAGATGGAACACAGGTAGTACTCATCAACCTTGGTTCTGTTCACTCAAGCACCAAGTCCAGGAGACACTCCCTGCTACTGTTTCTCCTCTTCTCAGTGTCTGAGTCCTGTAATGTAAGGAAATCAGACACAGGAAGAAGGAGAAGGGAGAAGGGAGAAGAGAGAAAGGAGGAGGAGAAGGGAGGAGGGAGAAGGGAAGAGGAAAGAGGAAGGAGGGAGGAGAAGAAAACCTCCCACATAAAAGGATGTAAAAAATCTATTTCTCTGGATGCGTGGTTCCCTCCTAGTTCTCATTGTCTGGTGGAAGGCCACTGACACCAACATCGGCCTAAGCTAAAATTGGCTTTCTTTTTCAGAGATGTAGGTTGCAGAAAAGGCAAAATATTTTGCTAGAGTCTGTAGCATGGAATACAGATTAGATTGGTGATGTCACAAAAGAGATTTTCAACAGTGTCAGCAGAGGCTGTAGTGATGACTAAGGAAGTTGATAAACGGCACTATTTGAAATAGCTACTTGCCCTGAATAGGCAGGTGGAGAATATCAGTTACAGGTGGGACAGATCCTATTATGAGAAATATCATCACAACAAGAATATTTCATTCTAGATTTTAGAATCTCAGGTTTTGGCTCACTTCAGTCAAGAAAAATTATAAATAATTGAGTTAGAGATAAATAATTAAATGTTAGCATCTTGGAGCTCATGGCAATTGGTTTTGACCTCTGTATTAAAATTCACAAGACCACCAGGTCCCCTTTGTCTCCATAGTCACCATCTCCAGGGCTAAAAACAGACTTGAAATGGGTGCCAGTTAGACTACAGGAAACAGGATCTACAAGCACAAGGAGCTCATCTATGGCTATCTGACATCGCCTGGGAATACCTCACTCTGGCAGGAGATTGCTAACATCGCTAAACCGGTATTAACTGAATGCAAAGGAATAGGAAATAAATTCTGGTTCTGAAAGGGCAGCTGGAAAGGTGTTGGGCTTCTCAAACTGGGACCTACATTCCAAAGCATGCCTAAAGCCAAGCATACTCCTTGCCAGAGGAAAAGGAAAGCCCCTCTCCCATTTTTACAATCAGACTGGAAAACACGGCTCCCAGGAGGTGGGGTTAGAAACCAAGAGCTTGCCTGGCGGCGCCCTGTGGTCCCTGGAGGAAATAGGAGAACGACAAAGAGGGCCTGCTCCTGAGAAGCTCTAAATTCGACGCCTGTCATTTCTCCTAGACAATACCTACAGCTTTAAAGGGCAGGGCGCACACCTCTCTGCCCGAATCTCTAGGGCGGAGCAGGTTGAGGGTAAATAGGTTCTAGTTATTCAATTTATTCAAGGGTTAACTATTTATTTTGTGGGTACCAGACACCAACCTAATCGGTTTACGTTCAAGAATCAGTTTAATTCTTACAATTCTGAGATTTGTGTTATTAACCTTGCATTATCTTTGGTTTACAAAGGGGAGCCAAAGAGGCACACAGAGGAGTGGCACTCTGCCCAGCAAGCGGCGGGATCAGAGCTTGGGTCTCTAATTCCCAGGCTGGAGATCCCGGGCTGCCTGGCTCCTCTTTTGCGTGGCGAAAAGCCCACCTGGGATCCGAGCGGGCGCCGCGTCACACTCTCAGGCTCCGCACGCCCGCCGCTGCCCGCCTGTGCCACCTGCAGTCGGCAGCGCCGCCTCCTCGCGGGTCCCTCAGGGCGCGCTACAGGTGCGCAGGGCGTCCCGAAGCCCCGCCCTCGCGTCCCTGCCCCTCGCTCCGCGCCTCACGCTCAGTGCCCGCGCCCCGCAGCGGCGGCGCTGGACGCGCGGCCTCAGCCAGAGCCCGGGAAGCGCTCGGGCAAAGAGGAGGAGCCAAGGGTACCCAGCGGGTGGAGTCGGGAGCCGGAGAGCTGTGGAGGCGGATTTCCTGGACCCGGCCCCCTGGCGATACCATGGCGTTTGGCAAGAGTCACCGGGATCCCTACGCGACCTCCGTGGGCCACCTCATAGGTAAGGAGGCGCGGGGAGAGACGCCCAGGCAGGCAGGGGACCGTAGGATCCTTTCCTGCTTGATCCATTCTCAGCCTGCAGAGGACCGAGTTAGTCCAACTTGGAGAAAATTCCTCCCCTCCCCCCGCAACTTTCCCAGGGCACCCGCATTCCAGCCCGGCCCCCTTTCGTCGTTTCCGTCTTGGCCAACTCACTCTAGCACCTCAGTCCTCAAAAATGTACCTTCCTTTCGATGCCTCTTGGGAAGTGGAACCGAACAGGTGAACCGCGGGAGTCAGGCATGGACTGTTTGGGCCTCAGCAAAGAGAAACCAGAAACTTCTGGGCCTGGGGAAAGTTTTTCCTAAAGGCACACTCTCCAGGGCACGGTATTGTTATGCCCGTTTTACAGATCAGAAGAGGAGGCTCTAGGAGACTAAGGGATGTGACCTTACTGTGAGGAGCAGGTCTCCCCAAACCGGTTTTCTCTAGCGCCAAGTTTATACAACCTGGATCGCTTTTCTGGGCAAACAGAGACAATGATACTTGGCATTGGAGTGAAGAGGAGGGGAACAGAGGAGCCATCTGGGGCCACGGAGGTGTCTAGCAGGCCGCTAGGGACTACACTGGCATCCACCTAAATGATTTCTCTTTCTTCTGGATGTACCGTGCATGATGTATGTAGAAGCCAATGATTGGACTCTTACCAGCGCCAGCTCACTGCTCCCTCTTTTCCCTGATACCTTCCTTGGGAATTGGGTGAGGCACGATTGCATATGAATGCCAGGCAAAGTGTGATGATGTAAGGAACTTAATGAGGTGATGAAATCGTGAGAACCTAGTAGTTGCGGTATAGAGGCCCAGATTTGGAAAATTTAGGTCACAGCTCAACTAACTGCTGTGACACTCAGCACACCACTTAAACATAACCTTAGTTTACACTTTTTTTTTTTTGAGACGTAGTCTCGCACTGCCCGGGCAAAAGTACAGTGGCCCGATCTCGACTCACTGCAACCTCTGCTTCCCAGGTTCAAGCAATTCTCCCGCCTCAGCCTCCGGAGTAGCTGGTATTACAGGCGCCTGCCACCATGCCTGGCTAATTTTTGTATTTTTAGTAGAGACAGGTTTCACTATGTTGGCCTGACTGGTCTTGAACTCCTGACCTTGTGATCCGCCCACTTTGGCCTCCCAAAGTGCTGGGATTACAGGCATGAGCCACCGCACCTGGCCAGTTTACACATCTTTATAAGGTGGTCAGAGTGGCTACCATTGAGGAGATGCTTTCCCTTAATGGCTGTACTTCGCTGGATATTAGAATAAACCCTGAGCAGAAATGGGTTCAGACCCATTGTAGGCGGAAGAAATTTCGGCAGTTCATCTGCTTAATTTTTTAATTCCATAAACATGAACTAACTGTCAGCCATGTGCCTGGACCTGGATCACGCCCTGGTGAGGCCGATGTAAGAGGTGGTCTCAAACCTGAGGGAACTCACTTTCTTGTAGAGAATATGAGGACAGTTTTGTGCTGCACCTTTGCAATGCAAGAAAATGCAAAACACACAAAACTTACAAAAAGGGAGAAATGAATTCTGTTGTGACTTTTGAAGGGTGAATGGGAGTTTTCTAGAAAGATAAGATTTGGAGGAAGAACGAGGAATGGAGAGGAAACATCTGGCAGACTGAACAACAGATACTTGACAGCACAAGATTGGTCAGCTTTGTTTATTCGGAGCCAATTTCAAGTGGTTCTTTTCCTTGATTGAAAGCAAGCTAAGCTTTGGGGTTCCCCCAAACAAGTCCTTATTCTTTCGTCCCCTTCTCTAGCCTTTTTTTCTCCATTTCCCCCAGAACCCTGTGTTTTCATGCTTAGGGATCTTGTCCTTTCTCTTAGGAAGATGGTAGCACATCATAGTGAGTGTTCCATTACCCTTTCCAGATAACATCTTGTATTCTTAAAGGGGATGTCTGGAGAGGGAAAGACGCCATATTATCTAATGATAGGGTTCCAAGTGCAGAAGCATTCTGGTCAGCTTGGTCCAGCTGTAGTTAGTTTAGATGCTTATTATTATTAGTCTGGATAGTTATTCAGTGCCAGTTTGAAGTAATCAAGACTGATAGTAAAAGTGTATGTAATGGAGGTTTTTATGTAGTTAAACAGTGTCTTTGCAAGTATTGGTTCAAGTTATAATGACCGGTAAAATTAGAAGAAATTGTGAGATTAAGATGATAGGAGAATAAATGTCTTACTTTTATTTGGAGTTGTGCCAATGGTTTGGCTCCTAATACCAACAGATAACTTCTCTCCTTTAAAAGTTCTTTCCTCCTGTCCCCCAGAGAATAAATTATTTTTAAGAAAACAAACAGTGGGATCAAACAACCTAGATCTGAATGCCAGTTTTACTTTATACTGCCTGTGTAACTTTGGTAATTTCCTAACCTCTCTGAACTTTTATTTCATCATCTCTAACAGTAGGTTAAATGAGATTGCATACGATAAAGTACTTAGCACTATGCAATTCACCTTGTAGGTAGCTGCTCACTAAGCCCTAGTTCCCTTCTCTGAAAGCCAGGCAGGCAGAGATTTAGCTGGTCTGTCCTGGGCCTGTGTCCAGGTGTTGTGCTTGCAGTCTTTATTAATAGGTCATTCATTATTGTTGCTGCAGTAGCACTCTGAACTTGGGTTCTGATTGATTCCTGAATTTCTGAGAGCTGTTCTGAAAAAAATCACGTTGCCTTTTGGCAATATAAACTTAATGGTACTTGCTAGTGCAGCCTAGGCAGATTATTTCAGGAATACCAGACATTTTTTATTCTGTCGTAGCTCAGACTCAACAGCTTTTTCTTTGCAGGAAAGGCTACATTTGCTGGAGTTCAGACTGAAGATTGGGGCCAGTTCATGAACATCTGTGACGTAATTAACACCACGCAGGATGGGTGAGTATAGCCTATTTTCCATGTATTTGCCTCTGATAAGAAGCATCAGAACTACAGCACGTTTTCTCTTGCAAATGTTTCAGTTTTCTTGTTGCAAGAGTGTTTTCATCATCCATTAGGCGCCCTCTACCTTTTGAAGACTTGTCAGGTTGAAATATTGGGGCAGCTGCTTGCTTCAACATGTGGAGGGAGTATCCATAAATCCCCTATAATTTTTCTCCTCTTGGCAGTTTCTTTAATAGTTTCAAATTTTGTCAGTGTGAAACTCAAATTCCTTCTGTTTAAAAGACTGAAAAAAAAAAAAGATTGTTTCCTTCTTTAGGAATATCTCCAGCTTCCATTGTCAGTATTTGAGGAAAGTGTCAGTATCAAGAAGCTGGTTGACTCCTGGTGGTAAACTATTTTTGGATAGTTGTCTTTAGTAACCAGGAAACAATCTTGCAGTCTTTTTTTCTCCCTGTCACAGGACAGTTTTTTTTTCCTTCTAAATGTCAACTCATCCATGTTTAAGCTATATTCTTATAGCATGTGCTATCTTTTGTTATACTTCTTAGAGAATTGAAGTTCTAAGAAAAAAGTCATAAGAAGAGCAAACTCGTTTGCATTTAGTCAATTACAAGGTATTATAAGGAATACAATTCTGGTAATATTCCAGTGCATATTAAAATGATAACTGACAGTAAAAGAGATTTAGTGTAGCTTATGTTGATAAAGAAAACATCAAACTTAATTATTGATCATAAATAGATGAAAAGTGCTTATGGTTAGTACTTTTAAGTGTTTATGGTTTTTTCCCTATAATCCAATTTACCATGTTTACCAATTCATTGAAAATGCAAAAAGAAAATCTTAAAGTATGTTTCGACCCTTCTAAACAGTTCTTTCTTTATAACATAAAATTGTGGCGTATTGGCAGCTGACCTAGTTTGTTGTAATTCCTCTTACATCCCCTTGTCTATAAGGTGCTCAGAAAATACTAATCGTTTTAATGAAAATGGTAGCTTTCATTGTTTCAGAAGTTGCATTTCCTATAAATTGGTTGTGTGCATTGATAGCAGGATACAGGAATGAGCACATTTCATGGGTAGTACTTTATAGGTAATAGTCTTGTACAAAAATATTTTATTTAATTCTCATAAGGGGGTTGGTGGTATTGTCTGCCTGTATGTGTGAAGAAATTTAGCTTTGAGAAGTTAAGTCATAAGCTTAGGGTCCCACAGTAGAACCAAGGCCTTGGTTTTGTGCTCCTTCGCCATTCCTCTCTCCAAATGCATGTTGCTTTTTAGAGAGACTTCTCGTTTTCAGGAATGCCTAAATTGGTGATTGCAGTGTATTTGTTGCCATAGGCCAAAAGATGCAGTGAAAGCTTTGAAGAAAAGGATTTCCAAAAACTACAATCATAAAGAAATTCAACTTACCTTGTCAGTAAGTACTTAAATTTTATAATTCAAGCTCTAGGATTTCTCAAGCTGTAGTTACATTTTTAATCCTGGGTAAAAAATAAGAAAAGCAAGTTTTCTGAGAAAACTAATAGGTTAGCTAAGAGTTGTGTACAGTATGAGTTAAAACTTTTCATTTATGAGAATTGCAGAATAAAGGAAGTTTAATTGTTTGTAATAGCATTTAATTTCATGGAAACAGCTGATTCATGAAAAATAAATTTTTCTTGGTCAGGAGATAGGAATCTGTGGTTAACATGTACTATGCATGGTGAACTGATCAAGAAGTTTGTGTGTATTGGCTGGGTGTGGTGGCTCACACCTATAATCCCAGCACTTTGGGAGGTGGGAGGATTGCTTGAGCCCAGGAGTTTGAGAACAGCCTGGGCAAGATGGTAAGACCCCATCTCTACAAAATATTTAAAAATTAGTCAGGTATGGTGGCCTGCATCTGTAGTCCCAGCCACTTAGGAGGCTGAGGCAGAACAATCACTGAGCCCAGGAATTCAAGTTGGCAATGAGCTATGATCATGCCACTGCACGTCAGTCTGAGTGACAAAGAGAAACCTCAACTCTTAAAAAAAATGTTTATGGCTGGGCACAGTGGCTCACACTTGTAATCCCAGCACTTTGAGAGGCCGAGGCAGGTGGATCGCCTGAGGTCAGGAGTTCAAGACCAGCCTGACCAAAGGCCATCTCTATTGAAAATAGAAAAATTAGCTGGGCATGGTGGCATGCCTATAGTCCCAGCTCTCAGGAGGCTGAGACAGGAGACTTGCTTGAACCCAGGATGCCGAGGTTGCACACTGCACTCCAGCCTGAGCAACAGAGCAAGACTGCCTCTCAAAAAAATAAGTTTGTGCATGTATTAATTAAACATGAGTGAAGATGAGGAGAATTGAAATATTGAAAAATATCTCCCTGTTAGCCTTCTACCTCACTTGAACAGCTTTGTGGAATCCTGAGATGCTCTCGACTCATTAAATTCCAACCAAGTTCTGCTGCGTGGCATGATTTGGAGAATGTTCTATGTTGGTTTAAGCAATTCTCCTATGTGTTGTATTGTCTGTGATTTAAGTGTGGACTCTTATTTGATGTGTTCCCATTTTCCCACCATCCTTGGCCATATGACCTCTTCAGTCACACTGGTGAGTTGTCCTTTTTACTTTAGTATGTGTTGCAAGCCCTGCCTGCTGCCTGAGAGTGAGCTGTGTGGCTTTCTGATTTCTTCTGCACGCCTTTGTTTATCTCATCCCAGCCCAAGAATGTGCATGGTAATGGCACTAATCAGCCAGCGTCACACTGCCTTAGGTGCATTAGAGTCTTTATCAAAAGGACTTCGGGGCATATGTGAGCATAGCTCCTGGTTTCAAGTTACATGTAGAAGAAAATGCACATCTTGCATAGGCTTACTGAATGAGCAGAAATAACAATGAATGATCTTCATGATTTGATCATTAAAGAAACCCTTCATGTTGGGATCTGAATATGATTTTAGAGGCATTTTCCTCCTTCACCTTTTTTTGACCTCTCACTTGTCCTTAACTCTTGAAGGTCACAGAATGGAGGAGATTGTGGAGAGAGGAGTGCGGCACTCCTGTAGAAATCCCAGAACAATGGGTCACTGATAGAAATGCCTGGCACCTGGCCGATGCTCTCAACAACCCTGTGAAGTGGTTCTATTATTAACTCTATTTCACAGACGAAGAAATTGAGACTAAGAGAAACTGATTTATTTCCACGATGAAAATGGCTACTACATAGCATAGGGAAGATTTGATCCCAGTCCTCAGATTCTAAATTCCATGCCCTTGCCTCATACCACTTTGTTTCTCAGAACAGATCAGGCCTCTTAAAAGAGCAAGCTACTGTGTTTCCTTTGTGTGTTTAGTTTCTTCCTGTGTAGTACAGGGCCAGCTATAGCAGGTGTTGACTGGATTAATGGACCCCACCCCCATATACACACCTCAACAGAAGACTCAAGGGTTAATGGAAGGTACTGTAGAACCGGAGAGATGGGTAGATGTGCCCTCAGATGTATTACATCTAGGATATCTCAAGGATCCCAAAGGTTAGGAGATTTAGTAAGGAAGAGAAGGGTAGAAGATGAATTTATGCCCCCTTCTCTGTTTCAGCATTATTACTGTTTTGTGTTTTATAGGTATTCACCATTCATAACAGTTTGCCGCTGTCTCTATTTTGCCCAGTCTGCTTGATGTTTCTGTGGTTGCTTCTTAATCCTACCTCCGTATCTTCTTCCATCATGGTTCCTTCCGTATCACAATGGACCAGGGACCCTTCTTGGGGAAGTTGGGTTATTCCAGAGTGTTGTGCCTCTGGCCTTGTTTCTCTTTGGGCTTCCGCTCTTGCCCTTCCTTCTCATCACGTAGTCTAATCTCTCAAGCCTGATTACCAGCTAGCTTCCTGTTCCCATTATCTGTTCCACCTCAGATCTTTAGCTCCCTTACCTCATGGTTTCTGTTCAGTGTGTGAGAACAAGAGAGTCTAAAGCCTGTGCCTAGGAACAGGCAAGAGTCACAAGTCAGAGGTCAGAAAACACCTTCATCCTTGGGATCACAGTGCATTGAAGTTAGGCAAAACACTTGGCTTTTCCTTTAAAGAGGATTTTCTTTAAATAGGCCTTTGACTCTTCATATCTTCATACTGGTGTCCCCAAGTTGTATATTTAATGGCCTAGTCATCTCACCTCAGACTACTCACTGCATTACAGAGGTGTGCTTAAAGCCTCAGAACTGAATTTGATAGTCACGTAAGCCAAATTTAATTATGAGGGAAATTAGTCAAAGAAGGAGTTGCCTATGTCTGTCAAAATCAACTATAAGTTTACCATAAACTCTCTAAAAAGTAATCCTCATATATGACATTTCTATTTTATTAATGTAAAGTGATGAGAGCCTGTCAAATTCAGTTATAAATATTACTTATGTTATCTGTCATGTTGAGTTCTCCATGGATGTGTTAGCCTTGATTAGGCCTTTGATGGAATCTGACTGTACTGTGATTTCCTAACATCGGTCAGTAGAGCAGTTTTGTTTTGTGTTTCAGCAGAATTTTGTTCCAGGCTTTATTACTCTGAGCCAGAGAGTATTCTGTTTTTGAATGAATCAATTGTGATAAATCTCAGCAAAAGGCTACTATTATTGTCAAATGGAAAGTGGTTGAACAGGTTCCTGAGAATCAATTAGTTAATAGGTCTTTGTGGAGCACTCCTAAGCAGTGACCTTCAGGGGTTTTATAAGATGCGTAAAATGTGGATGAAAATAACAATGAAGAAAAAGCTTGGTTTATTCTCCTTTGGCAAATTTACCAATGAAGCAAAATATCAAGCTGGGCGCATTGACTTACGCCTGTAATCCTAGCACTTTGGGAGGCTAAGGCGGGTGGATCACTTGAGGTCGGGCATTTGAGACCAGCCTGGGCAACATATGAAACCCCGTCTCTACTGAAAATAGAAAAATTAGCTGGGCATGGTGGCGGGTTCCTGTAATCCCAGCTACTTGGGAGGCTGAGGGAGGAATATTGCTTGAACCTGGAAGGCAGAGGTTGCAGTGAGCCTAGCTTGTGCCACTGCACTTCATCCTGGGTGTAGGCACTATTCATGGCCCAGAAACCTGGTTGTCGTGTCTCTGCCCGGGTGGTTTGCAAATTTACAGTAAGAAAACTGTCAACTACCTCTTTTTCTTCCAGCCCTCTCTGAACATGCTTACATCAGTTAATCATCACATTCACTCCTACTAGGAAATTCTCCATGAAAGATGATCTAAATAGTTGCCGTGTATTGAGGTCCTGCTTTGTGGCAGGCACTTTGTTATGTTTCATTTGGGCCTTATAACAAGTCTCTAGAGGGAGAGATTATGTCCATTTTGCAGATAAGGACACTGAGGCTTAGGATAAATTATTTGTCCAGCCAAGCCCAGGAGATCAGTGAAGTCTGGAGTCACCCACTTTAGTCTCTCTTGGTTCCTTGGCTCCTGGGTTTTCAGTCCCATCTCAGATTATGGATTCTTATTTGTCTTTTTTCCAAAGATAGGTTATCTGAATACATTTGCACCAAAATCCAATTTCAGAATATGTGAAAACAACGTATTTAATTTTTCCAATTTGCCACAGTAGGTTTTATTACTTATCTGAGGGAGTTGCAGGGTGAAAGAGGTCCTGGTGACATAATAGAGGAGATTATGTAGAAGTAATTAGTCCTGACATTCTTGATTCTAATGGGAAAACACAAAAGGCATGATTGCTGATCTCCAGATGTTCACATTTTCAGCATTTCATCCTGACTCTGATTTTGTGCATGTACCTCCTGGGAGTGTTACCCATTATCAAAAAATCTTATTGTACCAAAGATAAAAATTAGTTTGTGAGAGCCAGGCTCAGTGGCTCATGCCTGTAATCCCAGCACTTTAGGAGGCTGGGGCGGACAGATCACTTGAGGCTAGGAGTTCGAGACCAGCTTGGCCAACATGGCGAAACCCCATCTCTACTAAAAATACAAAAATTAGCCGGGCATGGTGGTGCACACCTATAATCCCAGCTACTTGGGAGGCTGTGGCATGAGAATCACCTGACCCCAGGAGGCAGAGGTTGCAGTAAGCTGAGATGGCACCACTGCACTCTAGCCTAGGTGACAGAGTGAGACCCTGTCTCAAAAAAAAAAAAATTGGTTTGCAAATTATTTAGCAAGAAATACACCTAGGGAGAGTGAGACTTGGAGGCTAGGTATTTGCCTAAGACTGCACAACTAGTTAGGTGAAGTATTTCTATAAACTCACACTGAGCTAGAGGCACTTTTCCTTTCAGCATTTTACCCATTGAAAGCTCATTATAATCATCCATCAAGCTAAATAGCATGTTATTCAACTTTCTAACTCCGTCTCACCAACCTGTATTAGTATAGATTCATCTTAATATGTTTTGGAGTTTGTTTTTATTTTCCTTTGCCTTCAAAGTTTCCCTGTGTGTCATACAGCTGCTTGTTCTCATCTTTTCTATTTTCTGATTGCTTTCTTGGTCACATTGCCTTAAAACTATAGCTTTTATACCTGCTGCTGCTTTGTGTATTGCCATTAAAGAGAGACTGAAAATACAAAGCATGGCATGAAATCCATTTTTAGGGCTTCTATTCTGCAAAGATGTTTATCCTGGTCATGTTACGGTTTCTATGACCTTTCTAATTTGAGGTGGTAGCACGGAAACTAGCGATTTAATTTTGCTTTTAGAAATCTGCTTTCTGCATGCAGTTGATCACTATCGGCTCATTCTTTCTTAGTCGTTTCTGTACATGTTGCTTTATTGAAAATGTGTTTTTCAAGGGAGCTGATGTTCCTCAATCCATATCCTTAACTGTGTAACATCCCATACTCCCGGAAACTTTTCTTTTGACTTTACCAAAGGAATGCCTTAAGTACTCCTGATTTTGTGCTTCATTTTCTGTCAGTTACTCTTTGATTGCCTTCCTTGGATCTGCTTTGGTCCGCATAGTAGGTGAACCACCGTGTTCCAGCCATTCCTCCTCTCTGCTCAGTGTAGGCAGCCTTGATGACTCACTTTTGGCCCTTCACTCTCTTGAACTGTAGCTGGGTGTGTCCAGCTCACGGCTAAAGAAACATCCACTTAAATGTCCCTTATCTTTTAAACTCAAAATATCTAAATTTCAGCCCATCATTTTCACCCCTAGGTCAGTCATACCACCCCCTCTTCCAAATTTCCATCACAGGGGTCCTCAATCTCATGCAGAATGAGAATCACTTAACTTTCAGTCATCTTCCTTTTTTGACAAGCACTGTCATTCAAAGTTCTTTCTTCATAATTCGGTCATGACTTCTTTTCTTGTATGCACATCATCTTAGTTTAGGCCTTTTCTGTATTATGCCTGTACTAGTGGGTTGCTACCGGATCTTTTTATTATTTCAGGTTTCTTCTCCCTCCACTTGCCTTTGCAGAGTGCTGCCTGACAACCTATCCAGAATATTACTTTGCACACATTAAGCTTTTCCTCAAGTTCAGGTTAAAGACGTGATGGTGACAAACTAATAGAGACCCTTATGCCTTCAACATAATGTCCACACTCTGCCCTGCCACACAAACTTCTCTGCAGACTGGATGAACTTTATCCATGCTATCTTTCCAGTGTCCCCAATTTACCTATATCGAGACACCTCTACTAGAGACAGACCAGAGTACTTATCTCCCTCTTTGTAACCTACACACTTTCCCACATTTATATATTTTTCATACCATTACTCTGTCTAGACTATAGCTCTATACTCATTTTTACTGTTTTTAGCCATTTTGCAAAGCCCAGCTTCCAATTAGCCTTTTCCAAAAGTCTTATAAGAACACCTGGCCCTAAATAATTACTCTTGTCTATAAGGGCCTGTAGCTAGGGTGACTGTCTAATTTATCATCCAAACCAGGACATTTTTGAAAGTGAAAGGGTGTGTTATCATTAATAAACAGGACATTGGGAATATACCTGTGCTACCCTGGGTAAACTGGGACAGATATTATCCCATGCATAGGTCATGTTTGGCTTGCACTTCTCTTCAGCATTTAGCATTTAGTATTCTGTATTGCTGTTAACGCCCTTCTGGTTGTGCTGGGACTCCTCAAAAAGTCTGTCCTCTAGACTGCTACATTATGCCCATACTTCCACGTATCCCCAGAACCTGACATTCTTCCATATATTTTAGTAGATACTAAATTATGTTTGTTGATTAGGATGCTGGTGGAAATCATTTAGCAGTTTTTCCCTTAACATTTTTAGGAGGTGGTTTCGCCAGGTAAATATAATGTTTAATTTTTCTCCAATTTAGCTTATCGACATGTGCGTGCAGAACTGTGGTCCAAGTTTCCAGTCTCTGATTGTGAAGAAGGAATTTGTTAAAGAGAATTTAGTTAAGCTGCTGAATCCCAGATACAACTTGCCATTAGACATTCAGAATAGAATCTTGAATTTCATTAAGGTAAGTCTGTTGTATACCTCATGGGATGGAAAATTTCTAAGTTTAGGGATTAAATAGCATACCTCCTGATTGTTTCACTTATCTAAGTCTAGGATTGAGCCAGAAAAGCATTTTTGCTATTTTAGTGTCTGTGTAATAATAATTTGTTGGCATTGAGTGGTGCCCTTTTTCTGAAGAATTTGTAGTCATTTCCCTACTTTCCTCTCAATTTCTCTTTTATCTATGTCAACTAGGAAAGACAGTGATGTGTATGTTCATTTTGCAGATAGTGAAACTGTTCCAGATAACTGATGAGTTCAAGTTACTTGGAGAAGAGCTACTGATGTTGTTTTGAAATCTATTAATTTTGGATTCAGAGCAGCAAAAAACAATTGATAGTATATATCCCAGGGTCTCTTCAAGATTTTGAGGCGTGGAAGTCTGATTTAAAATATTTTATATTTTCCTAACCTTTGAAAATGAGCATTTTGCCCATGGCATTCAAAAATAGCTTTCTGTTTCTGAGTGTGGTACATAATTATTGATCTATCATTTTCTATTCGGAGCTTAAAAATTGTGTTTTGGTTTTGTTCCTGTTTTAAAACTCTGGAACTTTTCATCTCTTAATTCAGACTTGGTCACAAGGTTTCCCAGGAGGTGTAGATGTAAGTGAAGTGAAAGAAGTATACCTTGACCTGCTTAAAAAAGGTGTTCAGTTTCCTCCCTCAGAAGCAGAGGCTGAAACAGCAAGACAGGAGGTAGGAGACCTTTCTTTGGCCCATGGAGAGTATAATAGCATATCACTTGGGTCTTTTCTCATTGCAGGAGACAACCCTAACTCTACCCAGCTTAAGCAAAAACATGAATTTATTAGAATGTTGCAATATCTCATAGAATAACCGAGACTTGGGATTTTGTTAAAGTGTGATTTGGGGTATATCTGAAAGCTTGTTTGACATGCTCTACCCTAGATAATCAGAACCTCCCTTTTTACAAGATTTCCAGGTGTTTTCTTTGCACATTAATGTTGAGAAGCACTGGCCTAGAACCTTGAGCTACCTCTTCACCTAAGGTTGGAGATGAGGCATTGATCCAGGGAGGATCATTGATGGAGACGGAGATGCCTTGTCAGCTGTGGCTTAAAAAGACTTAACATGAATTGAGCTACCATTTGTTTTTAAGAACCCAAAGAGAAAGCATCAGTAATCTCACATGGCAGTTTATCACTTAGACCCTTGGTAAAAACAAAGGGCATTTTATTAAATTGTAAATGACAATCCTAAAAGCAGCCACCTTTTGCTGAATACATTCTTTATTATGGGCATCTCATTTGCTTAGCGTGCTTCACAAAATGCTGACGGGTTGTGTAGTTGATTATTTACTCTGGGCAGATAACCTGTACATAGGACTTTGTTTGAGAGTGCTTAAGTTAGCTGAATGGAAAAAACTTGGCATTGGGTGGCTATGTTAATTCACATAATAATATTACCATATTTCATACTCATAGACTGCTCAACTCTCATCAAATCCACCAACATCTGTCCCTACTGCACCAGCTCTTTCTTCTGTAATTGCTCCAAAGAACTCGACTATTACATTGGTCCCAGAACAGGTAACAACAGCTATCACTGTATTTATTGATGTCTTTTCCTGATTTGTAAGCACCTTATATACAGTTTGTCTTTTCTGATTAACAACGTTGAGATGTAGGTACACTCATTTTGCAGAGGAAGAGACTAAGGCTTAGTAATACTATGTGACTTATCACAGTTAAGTTCCAGAAAGAATTAATACCATGGATTCTGTCTGCTTCCAAAGCCCAACTTTGTAAGAGCTGTGCTTGCCTAGTGGCTTTCATGGCTTTGTGGAGCCTTGATTGTGGACTGGATCTAGTGTCCATCAGCCAATTCCTTTTACTTCTGGTAGGACTACCACATATTTCAGAGAGTTTAGTAAATAGTAGTCTTATTACTTGTATTTATTATGCCAACTGAGTTCCATTTACTTCTTTGTGTATATCAGTTTATCCAAGGTACAGATAAACAATTATTATATGAAGCTCATTTCTGTCCTGCTGTAAATGAACTATAATTGAAGACTTTATATTATTATTCT
Organism: Cheracebus regulus; assembly: GCA_963574635.1. Lineage (NCBI taxonomy): Eukaryota > Metazoa > Chordata > Mammalia > Primates > Pitheciidae > Cheracebus > Cheracebus regulus. The sequence goes on along the minus strand of CAUYQU010034645.1, from coordinate 5,167 downwards.
TTTTTTCTTATATAAAAATTCACATGATTAATTCCTCTTAGAATTTAATACAGGAAAAAAGAGTGTTTCTTTATTCTTTCTTCTTTAATACCATGAGAACTAGATACATTTAATTTGTTTTTCTTTTATCCCGTTGGTTGCCAAGAAACGCAGGATAACTTTTGCCGTTTTATCCAGGTTTCTGGTACCTTCTTCTGCTAGGTACCTAGTACTTCTCCCTTCTCCATATTGAGTTTTAATCTTTTTATTTTCCTTGATTTTTAAAATTCCTAAAGCATATTTTGGGGTTTATTACAACAGATCTCAAGTCCTTTTAAAAAGTGCCAACGTATACATTTGTAAAATAACTATATGTATATTTATATGAAATTAAATTTAAGTTTGAAAATATTAAAGTTTACAAAAGTGTTTTTTCTTCCAGCAAATGTTCCACGGGGGCAGGAAACAGGTAGTTATTCTTTGTATGTCCCACTTCTTTGTATGTCCCACTGACTGGTGACTGCGTTGCTCTCTACAGATTGGAAAATTGCACAGTGAATTGGATATGGTGAAAATGAATGTGCGAGTGATGTCCGCCATATTGATGGAGAATACTCCTGGGTCTGAAAACCATGAAGACATAGAGCTTCTGCAGGTGTTGTATGATTTCAGGGACAATCAGTTAAAGTGTCTCTTAAAGTTATTCTCTATACCTTGAGCTTTGGAGATGGAAGCCACCTTAATATTGTCTAGTACATCCTCTTATATCCTGATTTTAATTGATTTCTAAACTTAACAAAAAGATCCAAGAATGATCTTATCAGAGATGCAGTAGTAACTTAGACATGGTCTTTAACCTCTTGTAACAAATAATTTATTATAAATTATAACCTTGGTCATGTACAATCCAGTCTCTAGTTGTTTTAAGTATGTAAAAGTTGCCTCTATTTTCATCCATTCAACAAACATTGAGTAACTGTGATATAGGAAGGGATATAGAAATGAGAAGGTGGCTGTTCTAGTCCTTAAGAATTTATACCTAATGAGCAAGATTGGTTTGTAAACAACAAACATAATGAAGTATTATAGATGCCGTAATATAAATTTGTTTGGGATTATGGGTGGGGAGAAAGAGAGATGTAAGATTTTAGGAAAGGTTTAGATGGAGGCAATACTCAAGCCATAGAGGAACAAGCCGACAGGGCATTTGGACCTGCATGAGTAGTTCTACAGCACTCCTATTCCTTCTGCTAATGTCTGTGTATACATACACTTTATTTTTCCCTCCACTGGTTTGTTCTTCCAATTATTTTAAATTTTAAAACTTATTAATTTTAGAAACAGTTAGAAAATCAGTTTCTAGTTTCTAAGTCCCTTTTTTGCCAAGTCTTAAAGCTTGAGATCTTTTTACTTTTCTCAGATTCCCACTCCCCTCTTCTCATGTTGGTGTTATTTTTCCTTTAACTTCTTAGATTGTTAGTAAATAACATTTTTCTTGCTCATTTCCTATTTGGAAAACCAAAAAATTATAAAATTTTTCCCAACAATGTTGCATATATATTAGTGCTATGGCGAATAGCTTGTTTTTTCCTTGCTGAAGTACATCCATGTTGGTAAACTTTGGTGCAAACTTTGAGTGCTTGCATATCCAAAAATGTCCTTTGATTGTCATGTTAAATACAAGTTAGTTTAGCTAGATACAAAATTCTAGGCACAAAATTCTTTTTCTTCAGGCCTTTGATGATACTGCTTCATTGTTCTCTTATACCCACTAATGCTGATAGAAGTATTATATTATTTGATAATCCTGGATGTGCCGAGCACCTACAAATAATACCCTATCTCTCTGTTCAAATCCTTTCCACCATTCTTTCTATTCTCTTCTTATGGAACTTTCTAAAGATGATGAAACTTCCAGTTGGACTCATCTCTCTCTTAACATTTCTTTTATGCTTTTCATCTCTTCATTCTAAGTTCTGGAATAATTTCTCTGTTTGATGTATATCTCTAAATCTTGTACATCAGGTTGCTTATTCACTCCTTCTAATGCTTCGACAGTTTCTTTTTATTTAAAAATATATACTTTAAAAATATTTGCTAAATACAAATATGTATATAATTTTAAAATATGTTGTTGTTTTTTGTTTTTGGGTTTTTTTTGAGACAGAGTCTTGCTCTGTCACCAGGCTGGAGTGCCGTGGCATGATCCCATATCACTACAACTTTTGTTTTCTGGTTTCAAGCGATTCTCCTGCCTCAGCCTCCCAAGTAGCTGGGACTAGTTCTTTCATTACATGATTTTACTTTTCTTTTATATCTTTCCAAGGATAATAACTATATTTAACACTGCTTTTTTGTTTGCTCTGTGGCCTCTACTTTGCAAATTTTTTTGTTCATCTTTTTAATTTGCATTTCTCCAGTGTTCAGCTGAATTGCTGATAGTGAGCTCATTTTTGTGTGAGACTCTCTGTCAGCTGAGCTCATTTTTGTGTGAGACTCTCTGTCAGCTGGTCTGCGTTCTCTGCTGACTCAGCTCACTCATGCCGAAGGGAGGATGTCATTGCTACAGCTGTGCTCGATAATGTTTTCGGAGTATGGTATATCAACATGGGATGATGCTGTTTGAGATACATTTATGGCTGGTCTTCTGGATTATGTATTCTCTATTTTTTTTCCTGAATGCTACCAGCACCTAGAAATAATACCCTCTCTCTCTGTTCCAATCATTGTTTCCACATGGAAACGTTACTTCTCTCTCAGCTGTCTGGTCTCAGATGAGGAAAGGGGCATGAGCAGGGGTTGTTTTGCCTGGTTATTTTACTTATGTACCTCAACCAATCTATCTATTAGAGCCTCTTGTGCCAGCATGTTCTTGGCTTTTAGGCATGCAGCACCTTTCATATTCCTTTCATGTTTTAGGCACCCTTTTAGGCACCTTTTAGGCATGCAGCACCCTTCATATTCCTTTCATACTTTTACTCATTATGGGCAGCATTGAATGTACTGAATTGCGATTTCCTCTAATTTAAGAGTTACCAAACTGTGGCCTATGGGCCAAATCTGGGCCTTGCTCTCTTTTGTGCTGTCTCCAGGTTCAGAAGGGTTTTTTAAAGGGTTGTTTAAAAAATAATAAAAACAGGCTGGGCCTAGTGGCTCATGTCTGTAATCCCAGCACTTTGGGAGATTGAGGTGGGTGGATCACCTGAGGTCAAGAGTTTGAGACCAGCCTGGCCAACATGGTGAAACCCCGCTTCTACTAAAAATACAAAAATTAGCCAGGTGTGGCACACACCTGTAATCGCAGCTACTTGGGAGACTGAGGCAGGAGAATCACTTGAACCCAGGAGGCGGAGGTTGCGGTGAGCCAAGATCACAACATTGCACTCCAGCCTTTGGCAGCAGAGCAAGACTCCATCTCAAAAATAAATAAATAAATAAATAAATAAATAAAACAGAGGTCATTTCTCCTATATCCATTTCTCCTATACCCAGAGACCACTGGGGACTCAGATTCCTCTTACAGAACTCATTGCCATGCCCCACCCCACTATTAATGGGTGTGAGTTTGTGGTATCTCTCAGGTGTGTAGGGATGAGAAGAGGATTTAAACCACAATGTGGGAGTATAAAGTTCCAGATAAGGTAAGAGCTGATCTGTATAGGTAATGGAGGATGATTATGCCATGCCAAAGAGTGGGCTTGACCAGGCTGGCAGAAGGGAGCTGTTGAAAGGATATAAGCTGAGGGGCTACATAACGAGGTCAGATTTTAGAAAAATCCTTCTGGTGGCATTGTGATGATAAATTCTCAGGAAGCAAGACAAGAATCTAGAGAACAACTTAAGAGAGTATTTCTCATTAGTTGTATGCTATGTTCTATGGGTGGAAAGTGGTGTCTGTGGTCAAATAAGTTTGCAAAACCAATTGTCTACTATATTTCTCCTCTTGGAGGTTCATAAGTTCACTGATATATTAAAGGCTCTAAGAGTCTTTGTTTAACCCAACATTTATAAACTTATTTAGCCAAAGAATCCCAATTTTCCAAATATCTGCTAATATTCTGCAGAACATCAGAGTAGTATTCCTTGAGAAATAAATCAATATTTTGGATCAGTGGCTTTAAGTATATTATTTTTAGAATGTCTTAGAATTATAACATTTTGCTAAGGATCCTTGGGGTTCTTGACCTTAGGCAAGTCATTTACTATCACTGGACTTAGTTTTTGTATAAAATGAAGAGCTTAAATGAGAGTAAGCAAGAATAATATTAAACACATCCTCTTTATATGGGATATAAAAAGGAAAATTCATCATTAAATAGATTTTAAATGTGGTAGTCCACAGTGGAGGCTTTTCCAGATATAAACTTTTTTTTTGATTATTATACTTTAAGTTCTGGGGTGCATGTGCAGATTGTGCAGGATTGTTACATAGGTATACATATCCCATGGTGGTTTGCTATATCCATCCCCCCGTCACCTACATTAGGCATTTCTCCTAATGTTATCTCTCCCCAGTTCCCCACCCCTGCTATCCCTCACCTAACCCCCACTCCCCCAATATGCCCCAGTGTGTGATATTCCCCTCCCTGTGTCCATGTGTTCTCATTGTTCAACACCCACTTATGAGTGAGAACATGTGGTGTTTGGTTTTCTGTTCTTGTGTCAGTTTGCTGAGAATGATGGTCCATGCAAGGACATAAACTCATCCTTTTTTATGCCTGCATAGTATTCCATGGTGTGTATGTGCCACATTTTCTTTATCCAGTCTATCATTGATGAGCACTTGGGTTGGTTCCAAGTCTTTGCTATTGTAAACAGTGCCACAGTGAACATATATGTCCATGTGTCTTTATAACAGAATGATTTATAATTCTTTGGGTATATACCCAGTAATGGGATTACTGGATCAAATGAAATTTCTATTTCTAGATTCTTGAGGAATCGCCACACTGTCTTCCACAATGGTTGAACTACTTTACACTCCCACCAACAATGTAAAAGTGTTCCTATTTCTCCACATCCTCTCCAGCATCTGTTGTCTCTAGAATTTTTAATGATCGCCATTCTAACTGGTGTAAGATGGTATCTCAATGTAGTTTTGATTTGCATTTCTCTAATGACCAGTGATGATGAGCATTTTTTCATATGTTTATTGGCCTCACGTATGTCTTCTTTTGTAAAGTGTCTG
>CAUYQU010034642.1:0-62246 GCA_963574635.1 Cheracebus regulus | reverse complement strand
GAATGGTTTTGCCTAGGTTTTCTTCTAGGGTTTTTATGGTGTTAGGTCTTATGTTTAAGTCTTTAATCCATCTGGAGTTAATTTTAGTGTAAGGTGTCAGGAAGGGGTCCAGTTTCAGCTTTCTGCACATGGCTAGCCAGTTTTCCAACACCATTTATTAAATAGGGAATCCTTTCCCCATTGCTTGTTTTTTTCAAGTTTGCCAAAGATCAGATGGTTGTAGATGTGTGGCATTGCCTCTGAGGCCTCAGTTCTGTTCCATTGGTCTATATCTCTGTTTTGGTACCAGTACCATGCTATTTTGATTACTGTAGCCTTGTAGTATAGTTTGAAGTCAGGTAGTAGCATGATGCCTCCAGCTTTGTTTTTTTTTTTTTTTTTTTTTTTTTTGCTTAGGATTGTCTTGGCTATACAGGCTCTCTTTTGGTTCCAAATGAAGTTTAAGGTGGTTTTATCCAGTTCTGTGAAGAGGATCAGAGGTAGCTTGCTGGAGATAGCATAGAATCTATAAATTACTTTTGGCAGTATGGCCATTTTCACAATATTGATTCTTCCTAACCATGAGCTTGGAATTTTTTTCCATCTGTTTGTGTCCTCTCTTATTTCCTTGAGCAGTGGTTTGTAGTTCTCCTTGAAGAGGTCCTTTACATCCTTTGTTAGTTATATTCCTAGGTATTTTATTCTCTTTGTAGAAGTTGTGAATGGCAGTTTGCTCTTGATTTGGCTCCCTTTTAGTCTGTTATTGGTGTATAGGAATGCTTGTGATTTCTGCACATAGGAATGCTTGTGATTTCTGCACATTGATTTTTGTATCCTGAGACTTTGCTGAAGTTGCTTATCAGTTTCAGGAGATTTTGGGCTGACATGATGGGGTCTTCTAAATATACAATCATGTCATCTGCAAATAGAGACAATTTGACTTCCTCCTTTCCTAATTGAATACCCTGTCTGACAAAGGGCTAATATCCAGAATCTACAAAGAACTAAAACAGATTTACAAGAAAAAAACAACCCCATTCAAAAGTGGGTGACGGATATGAACAGACACTTTTCGAAAGAAGACATATAGGAGACCAACAAACACACGAAAAAATGTTCATCATCACTGGCCATTAGAGAAATGCAATCAAAACCACATCGAGATACCATCTCATGCCAGTTAGAATGGCGATCATTAAAAAATCTGGAGACAGATGCTGGAGAGGATATGGAGAAATAGGAACACTTTTACAGTGTTGGTAGGAGTGCAAATTAGTGCAACAATTGTGGAAGACAGTGTGGCAATTCCTCAAAGACCTAGAAATAGAAATACCATTTGACCTAGCAATCCCATTACTGGGTATATACCCAAAGAATTATAAATTGTTCTATTATAAAGACACATGCACACATATGTTCATTGCGGTACTGTTTACAATAGCAAAGACCTGGAACCAACCCAAATGCCCATCGATGACAGACTGGACAAGGAAAATGTGGCACATACACCATGGAGTACTATGCAGCCATAAAAAACGATGAGTTCGTGTCCTTTGTAGGGACATGGATGAATCTGGAAACCATCATTCTCAGCAAACTGACACAAAAACAGAAAATCGAACACTGCATGTTCTCACTCATAGGCGGGTGTTGAACAATGAGAACACATGGACACAGGGAGGGGAGCATCACAAACTGGAGTCTGTTGGAGGGGACTAGGTGCAGGACAGCAGGGGATAGGGAGGTTCAGGAGGGATAACATGGGGAGAAATGCCAGATATAGGTGACAGGGGGATAGAGGCAGCAAACCACATTGCCACGTCTGTACCTATGCAACAATCCTGCATGATCTGCACATGTACCCCAGAACCTAAAGTGCAATAGTATATATATATGAAACAAAAAAAAAAAATTAAAAGTGAGAAATATTTTCTTAGTAATTTATTTCAAAATCAATACATAATAAGCACATATACTACATTTTATATATATGTTTATAAATACTTTGAGGGAAAAAATTCTATATTTTTTCAATACAAAAAGTATCAACGAGAAGAATGGAATTCTTGTACTTTTTTGCAAATCTCTTGACTAGCAAGCAGTGTGGCTTAATAGAAGACTGCTGGATTCTCATATCTGCCTCTGCATTCCATCTGGTATGGTATCACATGTCACTCATGAAAGAATAAGTGAAAATGACAAGTAGTGTATTAATATCATTATAAAAATAGTTTTGACTTTACAGACTCCCTGAAAGGATCTCAGGGACCCCTAGAGTTTCCTGGAACAAAACTTGAGAACCACTGCCCTAGAACATCATGGCCAAGTGCAAGCCAGCTTTAGAATAGAAACGTCCAATGAACTGAAACCTCTAAGTTAGCCCACACAATGAGGGGTTGCTACTTACTGCAAATCACCATGAGTTAATTCGCTTCTTAGCTGATGAAAAACCCATATTTTCAGAAAAAATAAAAACAAGAAAGAAATAGCACACTGGTTAGGTGCAGAAAAAAAAAGAAAAAACCCCATATTTTCTTCTCAACACTTTATAATTCTTCAGTTTGAAATGTATTGCTTTTGTTCATTTTGAGCCAGCGATGTGCATTAGAAATACGATGTGAGTCATTTATGTAATTTAAATTTTTTAGTAGCCATTTAAAAAATGCAAGAGAAATTTGTGAAATTAATTTTAATAGTGAATTTTATTTAGCCCACCATTTTCAAAATATTATTTTGGCATATAAAATCAACATAAAGTATAATCATAAAAATCAAATCATATAAAATTAATATAACGTATTAATGAGATACGTTATACATTCTTTTTTATACTAAGTCTTCAAAATCCGGTGTATATATTTATAGCACATCTGAATTCAGATGGTAAATTTTCATCAGAAATATTCGATCTGTATTTAGATTTGATACAATTCTATACAATTTGAAGAAGTAGATTCACAAATCCAAGTTCTTCCAGATGTACTTAAAAGTTTTCCAATAATAATACTGGCTATGAATGCAGTATCCATATTCAAATTAATTAAAACCAAATGAAATTTAAAATTCAGTGCCTTATTCATACTTGCCACATTTCAAGTGCTCTGTAACCACATATGGCTAGGGGCTGCCAAATTGGAGAGAGCAGATCTAAATTTTTAATCCTTTGCTTTTCTTGTCTATTCTATCTCTTTTTTGTTCTTCAGTGCTTAGAAACTTGATTAGGAAAAACATTCATTCTCATTATTTGCCTAGAAAACTGATGCCATGATGGATTTCTTCATAGGCAAGTTAAGATATTTGACAAAGAGAAAGGTGGGGGTGGGAGAATCACTGTGCAGCCATCGTTTGCAATGACAGGTTCCTTTTCAGCTTGGATTCCAGGGCTTTCTCATTTGATGGTTTCATGTAACTGGAATAATCTTACATTGTTTCTGAAATAGCTGTGAAATATGCTGTGGCCCCCAGGCAGCCCTGGAATTGACTTCTTTCTGGTTGGATGTAGCAGAAACTTCAATGGGATGACACTCTGGACTTAGACCAGGCTACTGTGCTTATTTGAACTAAACACTGGGAAGTTTGCTCAGTTCTTAGTGATGAACTCCACATCAGTGTCAGAAAGATAAGGCAGGTTTTCTTGCCTTTTGTCTCATTGCCTTCATTCAATGGTATGCTATACAAAAGTTTAAGGGACAGAACGGAATAAAAGTCTAGGCCAAAAATGCAGCTCTGAGGTTAGTATCTTATAACTCAAAGGCAGCAAAAATAATTTAACAAGTTTCAAAGGAGAGAGCTGAAGAAAGTCTGTACAGAGTTATTTAAAGATTTTGTTCTGCTTGTGAATTGCATCACCTCCAAGCCATTTTGAATATAGGAAAATGAAAAATTACCCCATTTGACACAATGGGAGATCTTTTACTTATTGCTCTCCAAATGAAAAAGACAAATTCCAAGTCTAAACATTTGATCCCATTGCTGCAAGTTTTGTGGCTGGTCAATTGTTTGTTACTGAATGGGCAAATGAGAAAAATGAGTTTTATCTCCCTCTAATATTCCCCCATCCCCAGGTTGATTGCTTAAGCTTTTAGCCAATCTTATAATTCCATCATATCCATTCTCCTAACGTTGGACTCAACAAGAATCCTGCATCTGGGTGCATGAGGTCATTTAAAATAAATCTAAAAGGAAATGGAAAGCTTCTGGAATTTCCTTATCTGAGGTAGCTAAGCTAAATAAACTTAATTGGCATCCATCAGGAGTTCAGTGAGGGCTAGCACCATGCTGGTTGAAATGATTTCATGCTAAATGACATGTCAAGACTGAAGTTTTCCTGGGCTCCTTGTTGAACCAGATACCCTAACTTTTCTGTTTCCAAGCTCACAGTGCAGAGGGTCAGAGGACCAACGACCACACAATACTACTGTCTAGGTGCAAAATGCCTTCCAATTAATACAATGAACTCCGAATCAGGAGTTACATAACTGAGACAGCAACTATGCGCCATCTTGAATACATTTGGATTGGGGAAGCCAAGCCCTTTCTTTAGCACTTCACACTAAAGATACCAGAGTCATCAAAAGATGAACCAAAGTTCAATCTGAGTGCGAGAACTGTTAGGGACCTCAGTGATCATCTAATGCTCAGTGATCATCTCTCTTTCCCGGAATGATCTTGCTCTTAGGACCATTTTAATGTTCTTTCTCCTTTCTGGGTAAAATACAGTTAATATAGTTTTGTTTTTACTAGGATCTTCAGGCAATCTTAGGTGAAGTGTTAGCTAATTCTAGAACTATAGAAAACCCCATGGTTTCCTTCCTCTCTCATGCCTACTCTTCTACCTGCCGGCTGATGCCTCTAGTTTTACCATTCCAGGTTGGTCCACTCAGCAATAGGCTTAATTTCCATTAAAATGCAAAAACCCCAGAAAAGGCTTAAGCCATTATCAGGTGTTTTTCACTCCATTGTGAAGGAAGGGTCAAAGTAATCTGTGGTGGAATGAAAGTTTTGTATCTGTTAGGCCAGAGGGTTGGAGAAAGGAAGAGTACATGCCAGCCTGGAGGGCAAAGGGTTCTAAACTGGGAACTTGGGGGACTACATGGCAGCTCCAGGGACTCTCACTCCTTCTCCCAAAATGTCTTCATTTTTATGTATTTGTCTTTGGACTCCCTGTGGTGACTGGGTACTTGGTAGTTGTTCTTGCTAAAACTGGAGCTATGCCAAGTGGAAGGTTATGATACTGAGAGGCAGCTCAAACCCAGGGTGAGGGTGTCCAGCCTTTTCAGAAGGGTGTGTTAGTGCTTTGAAAAAAATTCCCAGTTTGTGGAAGCAGCAGTGGGGATCTGTGCAAAGTGGGAAGGTTAGAGTCTTGTTTTTAACTTCATTATACATGGGAACTCTTTATTCAGGCTCAAGGGAGAGCATTGAATAAGGGAGTATATGTAGCCACTCATGCATGCATATGCATGCTTACATCCATGGACTCACACACATACATACACAACTCTGTCTACACATGAATGTTCCTCCTGAAACACTCAGCAAAGCAAGTGACAGACATTTCCTGTGGGTAGCTGGGATTTCAATCCTGGTCTTGCTTATTGTCTGTTGCCTTAGGATTGGAGTGTGAGTGATGGGAGATGGTAAACCTGTGCTTTCCGAGGCAGGATAATTGGTTCCCTACCCTTTATCACTGGGATAGCCCAGCATAGTGATTAGGAGCCCGGGCTCTGCCATTTACCACCTCCAATGCCTTGGGCAAATTGTTTAACCTCTCCACACCTCAGTCTCCTGATCTGTAAAATGTAGGTTAATACTATTATCTACCTTGTAGAGTTGCTGTGAGAATTAACTGAAATAGCACAAAGAACTTAAAACCATGCCTGACACATAGTAGATGTTCAATAAATATTTGCTGAATGAATAAACCATTAAGTTTATCATTATTATATTATTACCATGAAGAAACTTCCATTGCATGTTGTCTTTAAATTTAGTGGAAACAGTGAGGAGAGAGTGAAAGAGTTGTGACTTCTGTTATTACTGCAAGGCCAGATTGCCCTGCAGGCTCATCTGCAGATATTCCTCAGTGTATGAAGGCAAAGTGAAAACAATAACTAAATGCCTGAAAAGAAAACAAACAATGAAATCTGGGGTGAGGGGGAGGGGGGATTGACATCTTGCAATTAAAGAACAGCTTCTGGAGAGACAGTTGAGTCAGGCCTGATTATTTCCTGTTTCTAGCTTCAGACTTTGGTTGGAAGTGTTACGCTTTCTCCTAAGTTGGAATGAATCACTAAAGCAAAGCATACTGTTCTCTTTTTTGCAGTACTCCTCACTTGCTCTTTTTTCTGCTTCCTGTCCTGGGTCTCTGCCCTGATATAGAAACCAAAATGGTGACACTTCCTTGTTGAGAGCAGAGACTGAGTAGGGTGGGGCTCTGTAGTGGTATGGAGTGCTTTGTAAACTCTTCTTGGTTGATATCCTGATGAAAAGCAACTGATAGACTCATGACTGGGTCCTGAGTGCATTATCATTGATGCTCCCCATTTCTTGACCATGTGGTGAGGACAGCTTCAAAAGACACTGGCATCAGGCCTGGTGGATGGAGGCTGTAACAGCTGTGGGGCAAGGCAGCTCCAGGCCACAGCCGGCTGGGCCTTTAATTTTCCACACATGTTCATATATGTACAGGAATCCAGCAGATGGGCTGTAAGCAAGCTTGGGCAGCAATCCACTGACAAGTAGCAGTAGCTCTGAATAAATCACATTGGCCTAGGCTGCAAATTTAGCTCCAGGGAGTGGGGACTCAGGCAAACAAGAAAAGGCATTCACCCAACTTTTTCCTGAAATGCCAGAGGAATAAAACAGGTCAGTGGTGAATACAAAATTAGCTTCTGGCCAACCTCCAAAGTGATCTGACCTATTTAGGACTCATTAAGAATAAGGCAAAGGAAGTTCAGTGGCTTGCATCTTGATTTGTCAAGAGAGAAGAGAGAGGGTACAGATCACCAGGTGGCCAGATTCTCTGAGTCGCTGGTTATGGAGCATATGAGTGGATATGGTTGGAACTCATGAAGGGCTCTGGGACATTGAGTTTGGGCCAACTCCTAGCAAAACTTAGCATGCAAATGATAACCCCGGTGGATGCATGGGTAATCTAGTGTGCTAGCTTTGTGGCCCTGGCCACTGAAAGGATTGTATCAGATTCTGAAACCCTTCCTGCAGTCTAAGGCCATACCACCCTGAACATACTCGATCTTGTCTGAAACCCTCCCTGTAAGTTAAACACCTCTCCAAGTCCCTTCTCTAAAAAGGGACCTTGGGCCAAGCCAGCAAAGGAACATTAGAGCCCTAGCAGAGTGCAAAGCTGACTACACCATAGCCTAGCAGGTTGGAGTTGGTAGTGGATGCTGGTAGTGCCCTGCATCCAATGCACTAGCTTGTAAAGGAGATGTAGGCAGGGCACTATGAGCGAGTGTTGGATGCTAAATGCTATAGCTGCCCTCTTCTCCAAAGACTTGCTCTTGGCTAAATGCAAGCCCCACCAACCATTTCACCTGCAGGTGAGACCAGCTCTGTGGTGCAATTTGTGCCTCAGAGATCTCTGTGGCATCAGGCTGGAGCAAATATGCAGCTGAGACTATAATCCTGCTCAGTCTCCTCCCCTACCATATCCAGCTTCCTTCATGCCCCTTCTACTAAGAACTCTCCCTCCATACATCACTTGAACAATAATGTCAATCTTAATTTAGACTATGCTTCTAGATGACCCAATCTTAGGCAGAGGTGGGAGGAGGGGCATTTATGAATAATCTCAATGTACAATCTGGCAATCTATATTTTTAAAGCTGCCCAGGTGACTGTACCTCAGAATCACCTGGGCAGCTTTAAAAATACAGATTGTCAGGCCCTACGTCCGGCAATTCTGATTCAGTGGGTCTGGAGTGAGGCCTGAGATTCTATAGTTTTCCTGAGTTCAGTGCTCGGTAATTTTAATTCAGCCAGTCCTTTGACCAATGAGAACCACTCATTCTAGCCCATTGTCTTTATTTCTTTTCCTAACTCTTCTAAGAAACATTCACTGATCAAGTTCAGGAACAAACCACACAATCTGTCAAAGACACTAAGAAACAGAGATTTAAGTCAAAAGATCCACAGTCCTTGGCAAATCTCTTGGAGTCCAGCATACCATGCTGACTCTCAGAACTTTCTCAGCAAATTGCATCTTAAAATTTTTTCATATATGTCCTGAAATGTAAAGGTCTATCTGGTTGGGAAAAGGGAGAGACTTTTGAGGCATCAAGTTGCTCAAAAGTTGTTTTCCAAAAAAGGATATTTGACCAAGTTTAGAATATAGTGAATGCTTTCTATCCTCAGAAGTGTTAACCTATTAACTCTCCTTTCATTAACAGACCTAATTTTCATTATTGCTGGTTGTGTGGATGATTTAGTGATGAAATTCAAAGAGAAATATTTTGTTTTGTCATCAGAGACTCTATATTAGGAAGATTTATGAATATGTCCTCATGAAAGTTACAATCCTAGGGATTCTTAAGCAAGTGGACAATTAAATAACTGAATGAAGGTGGCTCAGACTAATGCAGAATAGGGGAGTATTCTAGATTTTGTAATGATATTGATGATAATAGTGATAAGAACAACAACAAAACATGATTGCTAAAACTTGAGTGCTTAGTATGCGTAAGACCAAGTACTAAATACTTGATCTATATTATCTTATTTAATCCTCCCAGCAACTCTTTGAGGTAAATGTATCTGTTGGGGATTAACAAAGGCTTTAAAAAGATGAAACTTTATTTCTCTCTTGTGTAAAAAAGTTAAGGGCTTGTATGCAGACTCAGCAATAATGAGGTACCAAGGCTTCTTCTGGCTCCTAGTTCCACCATCCCTAGATGGTGACCCTCATCTTCATAGTCTAAGATAGCTGCTGGAGTGTCAGTCATCACATCATTGGCCTAAGCATCAAGATGAAAGAAGGAACATGCCCCTTGTCTTCTGAGGAGTCTCTCTAGAAATCCCATACCACAGTTGCTTTGACCACATTGACCAGTTAGCAATCCCTAGCTAAAACGGAGACCTGGACATCTAGAATTTTGCTTGTATGGCAATGGGTGCAAGTTTTTAAATGAGATCTTATAAAATTTGAAAGAACAGGAGAATGTGAAGGTTTACTAAGAAATTGACAACTTACGCCACAGTAGGTAATATTCTTATCCCCATTTTGCAGATAAGTAAAATAAGGCACTAAGAGACTGAATGACTTGGTGAAGTTCACATACTTTATAGGCGGCAGTCACAGTAGGACTCAAGTCTCTAAGATTGTCCTCCTGACCACTGTTTCATCCTGTCCATTTTTTGCTATTTTGTGAAACAATTTTTTAAAGAGATTCCTGCTTTCTTCTTGGTGTGCCTTTTACCACCTTTGCATAGATCCCAGCCATTCTTCAAAGTTCAGCTCCAATGCCCCAGAAAGCCCTTTCCTGCACCCACAACTGCTTTCTAGTAAATATTTATTGAGCACCTACTACGTGCCAGGCACTGTTCTGGGCACCTGGGCTTCATCAGCGATTAAAAAAAAAAACTCTAGCTAGCTTAATAGTTGTGTGACCTTGATCAAGTTCTTTGAGCCTCAGTTCTATATCTGTAAATGGAAATAATAAAAATTACTATACAGGGTTAATGTAAGGATTAAAGATGTTACTGTATATAAAGTACAATTACTGACATATCATTAGATTTTGAAAAATGATGCCTTTTACTATTACTGTTGTTGCTTTTATTGTTATACTGTTGTACCATATTATTATATTCCCCTAATGAGAAATGCTATTCTTTATTAGGCTGTAAACTCCTGGGTAGGAATAGTATCCAAAGCCTACTGGTATCACTCAAATACTTGATCAAAGTCAGGGCTTATTAAATGTTTGTTGAGTGGTTAAAAAGAGTCTTGATGTAGAGAGAACTTCCTGCTTACTTATACTATAGATTTAGGAAACAGCCTGAGACCCATAGGAAGGGTGGAAGGTTTTTTTGCCCAATTTAAACTGTGAGTGTTGGCGGGTGATGTCCTAAAGAAAAATGAGAATGAGTAATAATCTACTCCTCATACTCTTCCAGAAGGCCTCAGAAAGAAAATATATCCTTTTCCTTTCAGTTTCTTCTTCTTTTTTTTACCTTCACTGATAGATTTCATGTTCCAGCAGGTCCTGCTGATCTCTTTCTGTGTTTTCTTTCTGTCTCCTAATTCTCTTCTCCATTTCTGGTCTCTGCTAC
Organism: Cheracebus regulus; assembly: GCA_963574635.1. NCBI lineage: Eukaryota > Metazoa > Chordata > Mammalia > Primates > Pitheciidae > Cheracebus > Cheracebus regulus. The sequence goes on along the minus strand of CAUYQU010034642.1, from coordinate 51,977 downwards.
GTATGGGAATAGTGCTGCTGGCCTAGTGTTCACAGAAGAAAACTTCTGGAAATCAGGTGGCATTGTGCATCCACGGTTCTAGAGCTGTTAGATTCTAGTCCTGTGGACAGCACACCAGCAAGAGCTACCCAGTGCTTGCATCAAAATTGCACAGCAGGTTTGCTGAGCACCAAACTCCCTTTATTTTGCCATCTCAGCCCAACTTTCCCCTCAGCCCTTCTGCAAAGGTGAAAGGCAAGTTCACAGGATGTAGGGCCTTCTTTCTTCCCTGACATCTGGTTTGATTCTGGGCAGCTAAATAGTGCCTTTGCCATGAACAACAAAAGCTAATTCACTGTGGTGGTTTTTAAACACCAAGTGGAAATATTTTTCCTTTTCAGCTTGGGGTCACTGGAAGGGAAAAAACAGGGCTGAGAGGGAGATTAACCTTTTAAAACCTATTATGACTTCCCAGAAAAAAATAAAACAATGGCAGCATTTCCTTTCATTCGCGAGAGTCTTTTCGTGAGTGATTGTTGTTTGAGGCAAGATTGGGGCTCTGAAGAAGATTTTTAAATATTAGCTTAGCTTGGTTTTCTACTCAAAAGGCCACCATGATTGCTTTTAAGAACCCACACAAATCCCTGTAAAGCCTAGGGCCACCCTCTTTGCTTTCTCTCTCTTCTGTCTTCATTTCTGGCTGACCTTCCCTCCTTCTCTCCAGCCCTTTGCTTTCTTCCCTCAATCAGGGCCCTGACTCTCTGCTAAAGGGAGGGGATCAGTGCAATTAGCAGGATTTTAGGCAATGGCCATGCCAGCAACTGATGCCACTGACAGATGCTTGGGAGGCTGAAGATTCTGTTTGGGTCATTTCTCTGAGGTTCCAGCCAGACTTTCTGTTGATTTGGGCTGTCTTAATGTATCCCAGAACCTCAGAGTCATTCAGTTCCTCTTCGGAAATAAAGTCACTCATTCTGGTTCTTGCTGCACATATTAAGGAGCAGAAGTACCCAATACAGGGAGTCACAGCCATCAGCAGAAATCTGGCAACTGAGAAAAAAGCAAGTCCATCTGCCTCACTAGTTCTTTTAATGTTCTCTCTGGACTGCAAAGCAAAAGCTCGTCTCCAACTCTCCATTAGTTTATCTTCTTTCCTTCTCTCTTCCCTTCTAGCTTCTGCACACGGATTCACTTGTTGGGCTCCTGTGGGAGGCAAATCGTGTGCTATGACAACATAAGGCTATTAGGGCAAAGCCATGAAAGTCCCTAAACTCTCCCTTTCTTGCCAAGAGGAAGATCTGAATAGGGTCCAGGAGGGTTGCTGTTTGCGAAGTGGTTTGCGTATTCTTGCTATGCACTATTACTGCTGTTATCAGCATCATGAGAGTCTAACATGTTGACACAGCTGGTGTGTGTGTGTGTGGTGGAGTGGGGGGCCATCAGAAATTGATTTGTAACCTGCAAAGAGCAAACTCCAGTTGTGTCACCTCCACCCCCACCATTCTTGTCCTTTCGGTGAGTGTGCAAATATTTGCAGACCTGTTGAATAGTGCACCCTCATACCAACCTAAAATTTCACAGCCAAGTAAGCCAGCCCCATTCTGGTGAGAAGAATGCGTGGCAACCTGGGGCAGCTACATAGTGATGGGATGGAATGTATTCCTTCTCCTGATCAGGCAGTTGGCATAGGGGCTGGGCTGCTGTGGCTCCCTGGATTTAGGCATTTGTCCAGCTCCCTGTCTCTGGCAGTGTGCTAACGGTTTCCATAGCCACATGGCAGTTGGCAGAGCTTCTTAAACTGGTGTGGCCCCAGACTCTGCATTCTAACAAGCTCCCAGCCTATGCTCCTGACTCCCTGGCCAACTGCACTTGGAGTAGTAAGGCTGTAAAGAAGTCTCACTGTGACCTAAACTGCTACAGAGATGAAAACAGAAAGTGTTAAGCCCCTCCTCTGGAGACAGGGTGTGTCCTGGCTGCCCTGGAGTTCTGATTTGCCATTCAAGTGAACCCTGGAGGGATTAGCAGCCAGCCTAGCACTTGGGTGAGACCATCTCCCCCTCCAGGGGGGAGTCCCAGAGGCAGCACAGAGGTTCTCTGAAAATCTGCCATCCTCTTACAGAAGGTTGCCCTCTCTCACCCTCCACCCCCCCTGCCCTGCTTGCTGACTTAAGCAGATCAGCTTTCAGCTCTCTGGCATTCAGAGACGTCTTTGCATAAAAGAAAAGGCCCTTCCTTAAGGAGCAGAGCGGGAATCCAAGCATGGCCCTGGCCTGCTGCATGCCCAAGAATGCAGGTATTTGGGATTTGCAGCATTTTCTGGCAAGACAAAGGGGAGGGGGAGGCTGGGCCTAACGAAGAGGGGCTTGTGCTGTAGCCACCTCCTACACTGGGGGAAAGGAGAAGTATGCTTCCCAGTGAAAGTGAGCCCTTTCACAGGAACAGCTGGGAGGAGGGGAATCTGCGCTTGACCCTCACTCAAAGCTGGCTTTGACATTTAGGGTCGTTGGCTCCTAAGCTCTGAGGACCTTGCATTGTTCATACTGGCTGGCCAACGTTTTCACCTTTGCTCTCCTTCTGAGACATCAAACTACCCAAGACAGAGGGCAACCCTTTCTTCCTTCTCCTCTTCTACTCTGACATTTGAACATCTTAAAGGGCCAGAGGGTAACTCAAGTGGAGGTTCCAGGGCAGGATTCCGGGGCTCTAGCTCAGGACTGCTGGGAAGGGGCCCTATCCTTCACGGGCACACACCAGGTCCTATGCTGCTTTCTTCTTCTCCAGCACCGCCCTCTCCAGTCTTCTTCAGTATCTTACCCTCCTCCCAAGATTACAGAGAAAGATTTATTTATCTCCTGGTATCCCCAAAACAGCCCTGAACTGAGAGTCCCCAGACCCAAATCCCCCAACCTCTAGTTGTCTGTTACATCTTCAATGGCCTTGCACAAATCTGTTAAACCACTCTGAGGCCTGTCTTGATTTCTTTAGTCCTCTAAGCCCTCTTTCACGATACTTCATTATCTCATAAGGTTGGCTATGCAATTGAACCCTATATGAAAAGCACTGAACATTTTACAGTATTCTTTCAGCACTGGGGTTATTAGTCCTTCAATTGTAACTCAGGCTCCTTAATGTCAAGGACAGTGCCTTACTTTCATTTCTTGCTATGCACTATTAGGTTGTTCTGCACGGGGCGGCCAGTGTGAGAGTTGATGCTGACAGCTCTCCTTGCTTCAGCTAAACCCCTTTACTGCACATTTGCCTCCACTGCCTCTGCGGAGGCTGATACAGGGCCAAGCTTGAAGGGTCTCCTATTAGCCTAACTGCTACCAATACCATGTATGCAGCCTTTCTCAATGAAAGGTTTGTTCTACCTGCTCTCTGAGAACACTCTCTCTAAGTTGCTTTTCCAGGCCATGATGATGGGAAGGCACTATTCCGTGCAGCTTTGCTACTTAAGATCCCTCAGGAGAAGAAGGAAGCATGCCTGTAAACCAGGCAGCTACCAGTGGTTGTCATGGAGCCTCTATCAGTTTGTTCAGGACATTGTGGTTTCTGAATTTTGTGGCAGAGAAGCTGTTCAAATACAAACCCCTAATATATATATTTCATATATATTTATGATAAATAACCATTATTTTATGGGAAGGCCAATGAAAACAATTAAACACCCCAGACCAATTAAATCAGAATCTCTGGGAGTGGGTCCAGATATCGGTGCATGTTTTTAAAGCTCCCCAGGTGGATTCCAACATGCAGCCAGGGTTGAGAATCACTGACTTAGGTAAGAAGTAAGAACCGTACTCCTACCCAAACCCCCAGTTCCCCTCAGGGAACCAATGAAGACGATTAAGGACCTAAGTTCATACATTTTCATACAGATCAGTGGATTCAGGAGAGAGTGTCCAACAGCCAGATAGTCTTTATTTTTCAGGCCTGAAGAATTAAGTAATGGGAAGGAGTACCAAAGAAATAAGGCCCTTCCAAGTACCTGCCAGAAGTTTCAGTTTAGGCTCAATAAAAAAAAAGTGAGAAAGCCTTTAGAATAGTTTGACCCAGTTTTCCCTCAAGACTTGAAGATCCAAGGCCTATGGGTGGCTGACAGATCAGGAAGGGACTGGCTGGGGGTGGTGGTGGTGACAGAGCTACTTGGCAGAGGGCTCAACTTTCTTGAAGCTGCTGGCATGTCATGAATTTGGCTATCTTTGGGCATTAGTCTCAGCAAGGTCATGGTACCCCTGCCAACTCTGGATGGCTCACAAGTCGGAAGACTAGGCCTTTAATCAAAGATGCCTTCAAGTAGGACTTGGCAGATATTGCATTCAGTACAATAAAAGCTGTGGGGAAAATGACCACTTTTATCTTAACACAAATTTTGTTACCACCAGGTTTCTTTATAAAAATGTTGGAGGTTTGTGTGTGTGTTTATTACATAAACAGTGGAGTTACTCTGATCTTCACCAGCTTTCAAACTGGAATCTCAAAGGGAGTTTTATTTACTAGATTTAAAGCCACGGAACAATTGTTTCTCATGGTTGCCTTATAAGCGTAGGAATAATGCAGGGAAAAACAAACTCTCTGTGTTCATTCCTTTTCAACCCCTGCCAAATTTCCTCAATCTGGAGGAAGACACAGCCATGTGCTAGCAATGTCAGATGTTGTAGCTGATAGGCTATATTTGGGCTAGGCTTAACCAGGGATAGCATGGTTTTCAGGAAAAGTGGGGCATGGGACTCAAATTTCAGGCTCCTGTTGCAACTGGCTTAGAAGGGTGTCCTGGAGGCTTGGACAGGTGTGAGAATCACTTAAGCTGATCAGGAAAACTCTCAGAGACACAGACCCTTACGCCAACCTATAGTCAGTGGTCAGAAAGTACAACAACTACTGTCATTATGTGTGCCCAGATCTCTGGGTATTCGTCTTACCCAGAAGCAAAGCTTGTCAGTATCAATGTCATCTTAAGTCCCTTAGTTCATTCCTGAGAATCCTGCATTCAGAGGGAGCAAGGTATAGGCTGCCACTGTCTTATGGCAAAGACCATTTTGTCAATTTTACTGTTTTATATTTTAAAATTAATGCATCTGATTTTATGTTCTTTACTTGAGATTTTAAATTGTGAGAAATATTTCTTAAATTGAATGTTTCATTAAAAATTGTGATAATTGAAAGCTATAAATTTACCTCAGAATACAGCTTTGGTAATTTCCATTGGTTTTTCTATGTGGGCTTATTGTTGTTGGTTTCATCCTCAGGATAGTTATTTCTGGGCAAGGCAGCATGGTGTAAGGAAAATGGGCTTTGGTGTCTGCCAGATCTGGATTTGAATCTTTACTCTGCCCTTTATCAGTTGTGTGACTAAGTTATGGGTCACAACTTCCTTATCTCTAAAATGGAGATAATAATATCTGCCTGTTGTAGTCTTTAAATGATGATGAAATAAAAGATTGCAAGCAACGGACTTAGCATGATGCGCTTAGTAGATGCTCAACCCATGGTAGCTATGGATAGTAATAACAAAAAATAATACATTACTGGCACAGGCAAAAGCTTTGTGGCTGGGAAGTGCTCTCCATTTGCATGTCTTAGGCAGAGGGCCAGGACAGTGGGTATCCTTTCTGGATCAAACTACTTATCCTAATGTCCTCCAGAGACACTGGCAGATGGGACATGAAATACCAACAGTGTGCCTAGGGGAGGGCCTGCAGCCAAATGTTACACTGAATTGAGCATGCCAAGGCAAGCCAGGAAAAACTTCAGCATAAAAACTCACCATTCAGAAATTCCCCTGAACTGTCTTGATCTCATTTTCTCTTGTGGGATGTTCCTGAATGAACTATTTGAGCTTCTCTATCCCTGATCTGGCTTCTTTCCTGGTTACCCAGCTGGGTTGCTTTCCCCTCTGCAGGGTTTTGACTATACATTATAGCCAGAGCCTTGAGGGAAGTGAGCATTGAGGAGTAAAACTTTATGGAGCAGCCTGTGTGCTGGGCAGTAGGCTTGGCTCTGAACATCAAACAAGACTAAGACATAGTTCTGTTCTTGAGGACTTCCAAGTCAGGTGCCTTGGTCCATTTTCTGTTGCTATAACAGATTACCACAGACTGGGTAATTTATAAAAAAAAAGAAATGTATTACTTACAGTTCTAGAGGCTGGGAAGTTCAAGATCAAGTGGTTGCATCTGGATGGCTTCTGGTGAAGGCTTCATGCTGTGTCATAACATTGACGAAGGCATCACAGGGTAATAGGGGGGTTGCACTGAGAGCCAAACTGGCTTTTATAACATATCTACTCTCATGATAGTTAACCCATTCCTGTGATAACCCACTTAATCCATGAACCCATTATCTATTAATCCATTTAATTCATTAAACCATTAATTTGTTAATCAATTAATCTGTTAATCCATTGGGTTATGAACAGAGTCCTCATAGCCCAATCACTTCTTAAAGACCCCACCTCTTAATACTATTAAATAGGGGTTTATGTTTCAACATGAGTTTCTGAGGGGACAAACATTCAAACCATATATCAGGAGAATACTGACCTGTGAACACCAGAAGGGCTAAACACAGTGCCTTCAGGCCCATCCACAGGAAGGAAGAACCAACTCTTTCTTGTGGGGTAGCATGGGAAGCCAAGTGAGGCTGATGGAGGAGAGGATTTTTGAACTGACTTTGTCAGGATAAATAGGTTAACATGTATCAAGTTTTGGGTGACTTTTTAAAAATGTCTATTTGTCTTTGGTTGATTCTTGCCTTCTCTGAGACTGGGGGCCATAGGAGGTGATGGAGAAGACGGTAAGATTTAGGAAGGGATAAGGCTGCACGAAGCTATCAGCAACTGTAATCTGCTAGCCACACTCTCTCCATCCTGCAGAACCCCACTGTATGTAGAGGTAAACTGCAGTGGAAGTTACTTATCTGTGTTCAAGGCAGAATCTTCTAATTTCCTCTGAAGCCCACCCTGTACTTCATAATACTTCGTTAGGTAGCATGGCTGTCTCCCTCCTACGTTCTCTTTTTGGCTCAGCAAGAATACTGGAAACTCCACTCTCCTGAAGGATATTACTTTTCATGACCTTGCATGTGGCTATAACTCATTGATCTCGAATGTAGCTGTACCCCCTGGCTCCTGAAATGGCAGAAAGGAGATACAGAAGGGAATTAATCTCAGTCATATCCTTTCACAACTGAAACACTGAACTGGTTCCTCAACATCCAGAGGCCAAATATCAAGCTCCAATAAGGGGAAAGATGCAAATGCTTCCTCAGCTTCAAGGAACAGAGGCCTCCCAGGAATGTTGTCTTTGATCCTTTCTTGATCCCACCTTTGCAATTGAGTGAGGAGGAAGTTTTGATTTATTCTTCAAATAGAGTAAATCACTCTTCTCTCACCACCTTGTCTTTGTGTTATGCTTGCCATGGATGACATTTGGCCATTAACAACTAAGCTCCCTCTTCCATCTAAGTTTGTATCCCTGGAAACATTCACTGGCAAGTAAGAGCTGGATGATTAATTTTTAAATAAGGATATGTTTGAGAACAGACTGGGGCACACATCAACAGCCACAGAGCCCTTGGCTTAAACAGTTGATAAATTTTGCATCCCAACTAATACAGGCCTATCGTTCCTACTCCAAAAACCAGGGGTGATGACAGGGGCCATGGGTTTCTAGTGCTTTCCACACCTATCTCAGAAAGCAATCAAAATTACCACTTGGGAGAATTAAAGTAATTGTGTGCTGGGTGTTTTTCCTTAAGAAAGAGTTGATTTGTTGCTTCTCTTGATTAGGCTTTCATTTTGCCCTTCCACCCCTCTCCACTGAGTTTTTAGTTCCTTCTTTTTTTATTTTTTTTTTTACACAAAAGACATCATGGGTAAGAAGAGGAGATTTTATTTTGAAGAACAATGACCACATTAACAAGGTGACAACAGATAAGCTAAAAGTCACTCCATTTTCTGCCAGGGAAAAATGTTCTTTGCTGCCAAATTGCATTCTGCTTCTCTTTGTCTACTCTCCTTTTATAGGAGGGTGGCAGGCCTAACCACTGATGGACTCAGAAGAAATATCTGGGAGATAAGATACACCTTTGATTCATATGAGAAAAGAAGCTTTTGAGTTCAATGATAAAAAATGACTTCCTTTCCTGTTCCACAACATTCTTGTGGCTGGAGCCCTCTGTAGGACAACATTTCTCTACCCTTGGTCCAACATATCAGGCAGAAATAACTGTGAAATGAAACTTGGTAAAGGGCAAAAATCCAATTTATTGCAACTTAATAGATATCTAGGCCTAGATCACATTCTGTGGGTATAGAATCTGCCCTACATCCTGTTCCATATTTGAGGCAAAGCTGAGAACCTCTCTGTCTTTAAAGTGTCATGGCTACATTTAGAGACCCAACCCATCCAGCACTCAGTGAAAGAACAGTAGAACCAAATCCATGTGTGATTATAGTCCCAAGTGTGTCTGTTAAAAAAAAAAAGAAGAAAACAAAACAACAAACTTAAAAATGATTGAAGAAAGAAAACGTGGTTGTGGTTGATGGATAAAAGAAGTGACAAGGAAAAGGGAAGGAAGCTTCTAAAGAAGTGAGATTTGAGCTAGGCTTTCATGAATTGGTAGGAATTTATTAGCCAGAGAAACATTTTAGGGTATATCTTTCTAAGTTTTGGTTTCTTCTGCAAAATCACATAGGCTTGTTGTGAAGATTTAATGGCATAATTAAAATAGTGCTTGAGACATAACGACTGAATAAATGGTTGTGGCTGTAGTTGTTGTCATTGCTACTATTATTATTGCAATTAGGAGGTGGTATTGGAAGTATGTGAAAAGGACCTTTTTAGGGGCATGATGCTATTACTTACAGGTAATTAAAGCTCTTTTTCCTGACCTCTTTTTCTCTGATCTGACCCCATTCTTTCTGATGCTGTCATCTTTTATATTTTGGCATACATTGGTTAATACTAGTTCACTTCTGGCAAGATGAAAGCAGACCCAGCGAAGTATCAAAAGATTTTTTTTAACCCCACTCCATTTCCCAGTATAACATCTTATGCACTGGTTTACAATTTCAGTAGTGGGTGGATATTTGAGTGAAGATGTAAATATAAAACCAATAGCTTATGCTATAATTTCTCCAGGGGACTTTGTTTTTAGCAACGTATTTTAGCAATTTCAAAAAATATTCACTCCAGTTATTTTTATTTTCTTCTAATCTGTTTATCTTCCAGTGATTTCATTCAAGTCATAAAGGCAAGGTGTTTCTGGAAATAAGCGATGAAACATTTCTTTTTTAAGTTTAGCAGTTAAGATGGCAGTCTAAGTATTTTTGCTTCATAAGTGATAGATACAATGTGTTTGAGAGAGGCTTATCCATTGATGTTGGGAACTGAGGAGTTTGTCAGATGCAGTGGCTGGAGGAAACCAGGATGTTAATGTTAAAAGTAATTTAATGACGTATTCTGTGCTCAGGAGGATTATGCTAATTGCTTGTTCATAGCTTATCCTCATCACAACCCTCTGATGCAGGTACAATTATTATTCTCATTCCATAGATGAAGAAAATGAGGCTTAGAATATTTACATAACAACTTGCCCAAGATTACAGCTTGGTTGTTGCAAAGCCAGAATTCAGACTCAGTTCTTTCTGACTCCAAAACCTGTGTTTTGTGTTTTGTTTTACCAGTAGGTTATACTGTCTGCAGAAGTTTGAAAATAATGATCCCAAACTAAACATGGGAGTGATGTTTTTAGGTTATCATACAGTGCCTTGGGGAAAGTAGGAGCTCTCAATGAGATTAAGGGTTAAAAGCTGTGCTATGGCCTGTGCTACAATCTCTGTTTAGTTCATCCAAAGTAGAAGAAATTTAGTTCTGATTCGAAGGTGCAAACACTGATCAGAAAAAATGGGCTTAACCAAAATACAAAACTGTGAGCTGAGAAGGGGTGTCACTTAGAAAAGGGACAGAGCCAGTAGTGTCCTGTGTCTTGAGAAAAGGGAGGGGTCCGGTGGGTAAGGCCTGTTACGTTAACTTTCTGTTTCTTTAATGACACTAGAACTTTTTGCTAATTAACTTGATTGCCTGCAACTGATAAATTTATTACTAAGCATTGTTTATCAATGACATATTGCTCAAATATTCATTTCCCAGGAGAAGGTTGTAAATGTCCTCTGGGATCATAAAAGATTAACAAAGGCTGGTAGTTATGATAGGTCAAGAAGTTACAATGCAGAATTTCCCACTCTGTTGTTTGGATATGTTGGCAGGTCAGCATGAAGAGATGGTGTTTTTCCATGATGAGAAAGATGATGGTCTGTCCTCTAATTTCTTAACTTTACCATCTGGTGAAGTTGCTTGCAGGGACTATATTTTACCTCATTCAAAGTCTCTGAATGAAGTAACAAGTAGCAGATATGATTATAACTCTTTCTGTAGTTAACAAACCCTATTTTTAAATGTCTCCCATCTACAATTGGCTATTTTCATACCACCATCTGCTTTATCAAATTTCCCAAGGCCACTTGCCCTGGAAAACCTCAAAGCTGCCCTGGGCCAACAATGCCACCTGTTGACTGGAACAGAAAACTCTTGGATTCAACATCTTTTTCCTTTCCACCTCCTTTCTTGCACCTCGGAATGTGTCTCTGAAGTTCCCTGCACCAGCCAGATGTTCCAGTCATACAAAATTGCTTGCAATTTCTCATCACATCGTGCTCTCTCACACACCTACAGGTCTGTGTACACTAAACCCTCTGAATTCTTTTATGACCTGTTTTGCCTGGCTACTTCTTCACTTTAGAAGCCGTGGCTTAAGCATCACTTTTTTGGGGAAGCCTTCCCTGAAATTGCCCAGGGTGATTTAGTTCTCTCCCGTTCCATAACCTCTATGGAAAGAAAAGATAGTTGTGCCTGTCTGTCTTTTAGTGGGTGATGGTGCTTCCAAGGGAAGAGGGTGAACTGGTACCCCTATGAGGATCTGAGCCAGTGGTGGAAATGGGGAGAGGTAAAGTCAGGCATGACCCCAAACAGTCTTTTATATGATCATCTGAGTTTTTTTTGTAATTGCATGCCTCATCATAAATATTCTTACAAAATTAGCACTATTATTTATGTTATATAATATAAAATAATCTCTCCTCAAACAATCATTGAGTAAAGCTAGTGGTCCAGGAAGATCCCTCTATATTTATCCTGTGACTTCCTGAACTGCCAGGCACAACACAGTGTATCTGGGGAGTATGCTTAAGTCCCTCTGAAAACCAGGTATAAAATAGTGTCTCTCAAAACAGCCATTCAATGATCTCCTTCAGAGTAGGCACTAGGTCTTTCATCTCTGCTATAGTATTGTCTAGTGGATTTTAGATACCCAAGAAATATTATTTTTTGGAATGAGTTAATCTTTCAAGTGATATCAGACATAATAAAGAATCAGTGTCATTAATCTCCTAAAAGACAGATATTTCATTTGTAGACCCCAAAGTCTCTATCAGCCTACTAAGTCTTTCTCTAATTATTCTTGCATTTCATCAGGTGCTGGAATTTGAAATTAATTTTTAAAACTGTCTTCTTGAGTTATATTAACATTGTTTACTCACTACCATGATAACAGTATTATTTTCCACTCTTCATTGTAAATACATATTTCCCAGCAATATTATAGGGGAAATAAGCCTTGATGGAAAAACCTGGAACTCTAAACACCATCTGTAGTTTCTCTTTCATGGGAAAACATGTCCTGAATTAAAAGGAAAAACTGACTTACAAATGAGCTTTGGAACACTCTGAGGCTGAAGACTGACTGCGTTCAAGCATCAGACCCCGACATCCCACGGCTCCAATTTATACAGCTTACTGCCGGAAGCCTGGGGGCCTAAGGGAGGGAGCCTAAATCCAGAAACACAAAGTGACATCCTAGAACTGCTGAAGTGGTCAGGGGGGACCTCAGTGTGGTCCCCTGCTGGACTCTTTCAGAGTTCTATCAGCATCATCACTAGGCCATCTTGGACACATATTGACCATCCCAGAGAGCCAGAAAACTTCTTTCTTACAAATCCTACTGAGATTTACATCTCTATGATCCCCAAACTGTTCCCTCTGAGACAAGAAACATCTGAACCATCTGTTGTCTCTCTGTTTTAAAAAGTCAATTTAAAAAATATTGTTTATTAAGAAATATTTATGAGTGAAGGAGCTCCTATGTGCAAAGCAACTTTCTAACACATGATCCATTAATTATGAAATTATTCTGCAGAAACTTCCTATTGCTTTGTCTTTCTTCTTTTATGTATATACGTATGTATGTATATATTGCTTTAGAGACAAGGTCTTGCTCTGACATCCAGGCTGGAGTGATTACCGTGATCACAGCTCACTGCAGCCTTGAACTCCTGGGCACAAGCAATCCTCCTACCCCAGCCTCCCGAGTAGCTGGGATTAGCCATTCTGCCCAGCTAATGTTTTATTTTCTGTAGGGATGGGGTCTCACTATTTTTCCCAGGCTGATCTCAAACTCCGGGCCTCAAATAATTCTCCTGCCTGAGCCTCCCAAACGGCTGGGACTACAGGCATGAGCCACTACGCCCAGCTCCCTTTCTCCTTTTAGAAGTGAATTACTCTAAACCAAAACCTTACAAGAGCAAGCCAAACTGTGACTTGATTCTCTTTCATGTCAAAGTCTAGGTGGTAAGACATGGATAAGGGGCTTTGGCAAGAACAGGAGACTTCTCTACCTGGCTTCTCTATTAAAGCTTCTACTGTCAGAGGGGCCACTGATTCTCCATACCTGGTCATTCCTCTTTCCTGCTATTCCATTCAACCCTATTCTCAAACGAGGAAACCTTCCCTCCCAATTGAGTACATGATACTACTTTTATGTCTCCTCTGTTCTGGAAATGTCATTTCTGATTCTGCTTGGAAGGCAACCAATGGAGGTCTAGAGCCTTAATCTACTGTCCTACGCATATCTTCAGACTGGGAAAAACTTTTAGGAAGCAAGTTCAGAACATGAACTAGGAGAGACTGCAAATACTGGTATAGACAGGTTTGTTTTCATTTATAAGGTTGCTCAACAAAACATTCCCTTTTCTGGAACATAATTAGCATGTGTTTAACTGCAGATGCAGAAAATTGTTTAGGGTATAGACCAACATATTTTCTTAGGTTTATAAGGAAGGTTTCCTTCTCTCTGTTTCTCCTTTATCTACTCTTTATGAAATCTTGCCAGAGTCGACTAAAAGGGACCTCCTTTCATTACACATCTTTTTTCCTAAGAAGCAAAATGAACTAAATTAATTCATCCACTCAGTACTGTAAATATGAAATGAAAAAGCCATAGACATATAGATGTAAATACTGCTTCTGTAATTATTTTTTTGTGTGTTTGTATAACTAGAGGGCACTGGGAGAAAGAAAAAAGAAATTATTCAAAGTTCAAAGGCTCCAAGATTTACTAAGAAAATAAGAAAAAGGAAAAAAGCCCAAGCATTCACATGCTAAGATAGCTGAACAATCAAGTAATATGTTACCCGCCAGCATTTTCTTCAAAAGAAATGGCTTTTGTAGAAACTGGTGGAAAGTCCAAGTCTGAACATTTTTTCTGATTATAATAAATAAAGTTACTAATCCCTGTAGAGATTAAGAGTGCAGGCTTTGGAGTTCCTTTCACTATGCTGAAATTCCAACATACAGCCAAGGTTGAGAACACTGCTTTAAGTATTTACTTGTAACCATTATGTCTTCCTTTCTCAGATAGTTCAATTTGGCCCTAATTTGGTTGGTTTATAATTACAGCATTCCTTCCTTCCTTTTGAGGGTCTCCATCTGTAAGTTTCCCAAGTGTGTGGAAAGGGAGGTGGACATCTCTTTCCTTCTCTCCCATCTGTGTCTTTGCATATCTTATCTTCTTAGGAAGACAGCATGACTATTGTTAAATACAAAACTGACCCCACATTCTAACAAACCATAGTTCTTCTTGGCCCATAGCATTACTTTTTAATTTCAATGATGGATTTCTAGGGGCCATGCATTGGCATTGGCAGTCTTTAAACAACCCGTCATCTCTTCTTCTCTTCCTTCCATCCACTGATTGTTTCTTGATGGAGGCTCTGAGCCATTCACCTTAGTGATTCTTTCTCCTTAAGTATATTACCCAGAATCAAGCTGCCAACCCCAGGATTGGAGGAAGAAAGGTGGCCTTCCGGTACTGTATCCATAGGAATCCTTTCTGAACTGGCACTTTCATGGGGCATGCTGAAGTATTGTGAAGACCTTGAGCAGCAACGGTATTTCGAGCCATCAGAAAGGATTTACCTTTTTTTTTTTTTTAATTCTTTAGTTTATGATCCTTGTGTTCAAACCAACAATCCTCAACCTTTAGTATCTGTTTTGACACATGGCCAGAAATTTATTTTAAAGAACTGCATTAGTTAGCGTTTTCTGTATAACAAATCACCCCAGTACTTAGTGGCTTAAAATTTAGTGGGTGGTTCTTCTGGTCTTCTGGTCTGTGTAGCTTGCTTATGTGTCTACAGACAGCTGGGACTGAATGAGTTAGAGTGGCCTTATTCACATGTCTGGTGGTTAGCAGACCAAGATGGGGGTAGGGGACAACTGGGTCACCCATACCTCATCATCCAGTAGGCTAGACCAGGCTTCCTGATGAGCAGCAGTAAGCAGGGCAGGTGCCAAGATCAGCAGAAGCAGAAGTTGCAAGGCTTCTTGAGGCCCAGGCTCAGACATGTACAATGTCACTTCCACCACATCCTTCTGGACAAATCAGGTCATAAGGCCTGCTCAGATTCAAGGTGGAGAAATAGACTCCACCTCTTGCTGGGAAATCTACTGCAATAGCGAAGCACCTGTATTTGCAAATGTATATATGTAAATCAAAATGGATTTGAAGTTCTCCCAATAGTAGGGTAACTCTCCTTGTATTCAAATAAATGGGAGAAAAATGGATGGGAATTTCCCGTAGTTGTGATAATGAGTGGTTCATGTAAATACCATGGATCATGGCAGAAAAAGGTTTTGAACAGCTGTCCAGGAGGCAGCGTAGTGAGGTGGAAAGGGCATGAACCTTGAAATCAGACAGGCTGAGTTCAAACTCCATCTCTCCAACTCGTTAGTTGGATGGCCTTGGGCAACTTATTTAACCTCTCTGAACATCAGTTTCCTCACCGTAAAACAGGAATAATAATACCTAAGGCACATAGCTGTTGTGAGGATTAAATAAATAAGATTATGGAGTAATGTCCAGAACCTAGTAAAGAGCCATGTCATGTTGCTAGTTTCCTTCCTTAACCCCTTAATTTTGTGAAATCGATGTGTAGTGGGCATAGTGATTCCTTCACTCAGAACCAAAGCTGTCCTACCCCTTTCCCTGCCAGATACCAGCTTGTCTTTTTTCACATATTGCATATCTTTGAGAGATGACTTCAATACAATATGTTTCAACCTGGGATCTTTGCAATGTTTACAAACATTAACTTACAGTTAAAAATTCCAAGACAATTCTTAGCTTTGATGCTATAAATTATTTCACATTTTTGAGTTGTGCATAGCTTGTGTTTTTCTTATGGTCTGGATATACTGTGCAATTTTGGAAACCCACCATCAGAAAAGGAGGCTTTGAAATGATAGAAGATGGGCAGCAATGTATGGGAACCATGTTTTTTCAGAAAGGATGCCTTTACATTGGATAAGCTTTTCAAACATATCCAGGAATTCTAAGTAGTAAAGTTGGTCTTGGGGGGCTAAAGAAGGCCAGGTTGGGCAAAACCTTTGCTTAATCTTCTCCTCTGATGCATTCTGTAGGGCTCCATTTTGGCTAAATCATCATAATTCCCACCAAGACAGCACAGAATGATAATGGTTTTATTTATTATTTTATATTCATTGCCAGTATATGCAAAGTTTTATAGCTTGCTATAAATTGAGAGGGATTATCACAGCTGTTACTTATTTTAACAGGTCACAATACAGTAGTTTATGCCAGATGGTTTGGAGAATTTTGAGGGAGACATTTTATACAGGCAGCCATATAGATACTAGCTTGGGTAGTCACACCTTGAAATTAATTTACATTTGTTATGATATAAAATATATATGAATAAACACATAGTTCCTTATGAATGAGTGATCCATTTTATAGCAGCTATTGCTTCTGAAAGTCATGGGGGTCCCTTGTGAGTAGTGGTGGGGCAGCAGTAGTAGTAATGTGTAGCTACTAGGATAGATGAGTAAAGCTCCACCACATGCATAGCTCTGGAGGGGACATCCAACTTGCTCCAGAGAAGTAAGCCTTGGAGACAAAACTGAGTTTTCCTAATTGGGTCTTAAGTACATATTTCAGTCAAAAAGAGTAAAGCAGGAAAGTCACCCTAGGTAAACATAAAGAGAGAGTGAGTATAATATAAATAGAGTGGGGCTAGAATTGGGATCCTCAAGATCACCCACAAGGTCAGTCTGAGACCAAAAGGTTATCCAGCCCTGGGCAGATCACAGAACATATTACTTCCCTTGCAGATGCTGAAGTTTATGGATAGAATGGCCAGTTCTGGATGCTCAGCAGAAACAGGAAGAAGAAATAAGTACTGATGATCAGAAATCATTTTAGAAGGTATTTTTGGATCCAAGTCTCTTAGGAAAATCAACTTACACAATGAAAGATGTAGAGAAAATTTTACCCATCATCTCTACCCTCCCTATTTTATAGATGAAGAAACAGGCCAAGAGGATCATTTAAATATGATCATCTTAGTTTTTTTCAATAAATAAGTAAAATCAGACTGTTGAAGTGTTTGGGTTCCCTTGGCTTCCTCCAATCTTTCTCCCATTGATCCAGCCCCACGAGTTTCTCTCCTGTGTCCCACCTCATGCTGGGAAAGAACCACATTCCCATCTATCAGAATAATCCAAAGAGCAGATCTAAAGTATACCTGTATTTTCTTGATAAATTGTCTGAGGCATAAAGGTAATATACCACCTCTTAAACTGAACTAAAACCATTTAGCCTTTTAGAGTCAATTATTCCAGCTCCTGTAAAATAGGAGTCAATTAAGATCTGTTTATGTAAACAAAATAATTAACAGAAAAGGTGAATTTAAAATGGAGATTTGGAGCACATAACATCTAAAGTCTATATGTACAAAATCAGGAAGTGACAGTATTTTGACAGTTGAATAGTCCATTCATGTTGAAGGACAGAACTGGAATCTGTATTATGGACTCTCCCAAGATGGCTAGTAGAAGAATGAAAGCTTTGAAAATTTGTAAGCTCAACGATACAGAAATACTCCCACTTTTTTCAGAGCTGCTGAGCTTCCAGTAACTTCAGCTTTCAGGAATACAGCACCAGACCTGGAAGTAAGTGAAAAGAGTTTCCCAAGGCTACAAATAATTGTCAGCAAGCCCACAGACTATATCCTTTTGGCTCTTGCCAGAGAATTGGTAAATCTTCTTTAATGGACAGATGTTTCCCAGCCATGGGTATCTGTTATCCCCAGCTCGCTGGAGGCTTAAACTCTGGGGAAAGGAGCTAAAAGAAGGTTGAGAAAGGAATGATAGTGGAGAACTAAATACCAAGGAAAGAACATGGAAATCCAAAAAGGAGTCTTAGAAATGTGTTACTGTAGAAACCAATAATAAGCTTTCTTAATAAAGACACTAAGTAATCAGGAATACATTAAATAATGTTTTGTAGCATCTGATTAAAAAGATAGGAAAGTGAATTACTCAAGGTAGCCTAATTCTGGTAATAAAACCCCAATATTTCAGTGGCTTACCTCTTACTTTCCTTGCAGTTTAATGCTGGTCAGCATGCAGGTGGGTACCTGGGCCCCTCCCATCCTGGGAATCCAGCATCCCATAGAACCTCTGTGTTCAGCCAGCAGGGAAGACAAGAAAGTATGTGTGGGAATACATAAGAGTTTTTATGTGCCAAGGCTGGAGGCACAGGTAACTTCTGCCCACATTCCATTGGCCAGGACTGAGTTACAGGGCTGCACCTAAGTACAAGTGAGGCTGGGAAATGTAGTTTAGCTGTAGAAGAAAGAAGCAGACAGTTTGGTAAACAATCAATTCGTCAGTTTCTTCCAGGGAAAGTATAAAATGTGCTTCAGAACAATAAGGGGCTTCAGAAAATTGTTCTTGGTTTGATAAATTTTAGTTATATGGAAAATTACCTATGTAGACTTTACCATTTCCTAGCAATACCAGTTAAAGGAAATGGTTATTTCCTGAGCCTCACTGTAGATCAGAGTTTGGCAAATTATGGCCCATGGGCCAAGTCCCACCCCCTCTCTATTTCTGTGAAGAAAGTCCCATTGGAACACAGCCACATCCATCCATACATGCGCCATCTATGGCTGCTTTTGAGCTACAAGAGCAGAGTAGAGTAGTTGCAACAGAGACTACAGAGCCAGCAAAGCCCAAAATACTTTCTACCTGGCCCTTTACAGAAAAAGTTTGTTGACTCCTGCTATAGATCATCACTGTTCTAAAGAAGGACACATTTGCAATTGTCCGTGAGACCTGGTACCCTTGGCTTTCAGTAAAAACATCAATATGTCGAAGAGACATCTGCACTCCCATGTTTATTGCAACGCAAATTTGGAATAGCCAAGATATGAAGTCAACCTGTGTTCATTAACAGATGAATGGATAAAGAACATGTGGCTTATATACACAATGGAATAATATTTAGCCATAAAAAAATAATAAAATCCTATCATTTGCAGCAACATGGATGAAACTGGAGGACATTATGTTAACTGAAATTAGCTAAGCACAGAAAGACAAACATGGCATGTTCTCACTCGTATGTGAGAGCTAAAAATAAGTTGATCACATAGAAGTATAGAGTAGAATAGTGATTACCAGAGGCTGGGGATGGTGGTGTGGGGATAAGGAGAGTTTGGTTAATGAGTTAAAAAAATTACAGCTAGATAGGTGGGTTAAGTTCTAGTGGTCTACAGCACTGCAGGGTGACTATAGTTGACAAGAATTTATTGTATATTTTGAAATAGCTAGAATAGAGGATGTTGAATGTTTCTAACACAAAGAAATGATAAATGTTTTAGGTGATTGATTTGCTAATTACCCTATTTTGATCATTTCACATTGTACACATGTCTTGAAATATCATACTGTATGCCAAAAATATGTATTATTATGTATCAATTAAAATAATAATTAAAAATATATATCAGAAAAGTGGGATACCTATGTGGACTGGGCTGTAAACTCAGTCCTTAGAACGTCAGCTCCAACTGGGGCCAGACTCTGCTGTATCCCCACAAGCACCCAGCACAGTACCTGACATCTAAAAGATAATAAGGGCTTCTATTTGAACCTTTGAGCCATATGAAGCATCATATACCCTAACTACCATACAGAGGATAGGGGGACCCCAGAAAAAAATGCTATAAATTAGGTATTCTTATTTTCATTTTACAAATGAAGAAATGATTTAGAGAAGATTCAAGATTCAGAGATGTCAAATAATTTTCCCAAGGCCACATTTGTTAAGAACTGGAGGAGCTAGGATTCAAACACAGATATTTCTGGGTACAAAGCCTGTGTGTGTGTGTGTGTGTGTGTGTGTGTGTGTATTTTGTTTTTTGCTTTTTCCTCTCTGCCATCGGAGTTGCTAAAATCTCATTCAAATTTAAGCAATCTAGTTATATCATTGTTTTTGCCATCACTGTTAACAACCACCTCATTACTGTAAAGATCAATACAAAGGAGAAAATACGTGGCCATTTTCATTGCTTTGTGGAGTTTTGCAGACCTTATTGTCAAGGCTCTCATGTGGTAGAGCAGCCCTGAAAACCCTGAGCAATGCAGTTCATTTCCCTGGGCTTCGTGATTAGTGGCTTGGTTACTAGCTACCCATGTACTTGCCAGGGATTGCTGTGAAGGGCAGCCATTTTGCTCACCCTAATGTAAATTCTTACATCAAGACCTGAGAGGTTTGAGTCCATACATGGTGAGGCCTCCTGTTTGAAGTTGGTCTGAGAGCTTGTTAACACACAGATGGCCAGGCCTCACTCCAGAGTCTGATTTAGCAGGCCTGAGAAGGTTCATCTCTACCAAGCCCCCAGGGGCTGCTGGTCCTTTGAGGAGCAAGGCTAAGAGAAGGACTTCTCTTTACCTTTGAGAAGCTCTGACTGGTATTCCCATCCACTTCACATCTCCCATTAGTAGCCAATCCATCATGCCTACCCAAAGCCTCAGGGGTCTAGGTCTGCCCTTGGCAGGTAGAACTCCTCCCACTGACCCCTTGGTGACATTTGACATTATAAATCACCCTGCCTTCTTAAAACTCTTTCGTCCATCCCCCTGTTTCTGAGGTGGGGCCCTTCCCCCTTCCATCCTGTTCTCCTGCTTCTCTGAGTAATCTCTCTCCTCTCTGATGACATTTTCCTTTAGTCACCCATCCCTTAAACTTTGAGGTGCACGGCTATCTTGTCACCTTCACTGGGGGAGTGGCCATGCCATCTCCTCCCACCTCATCCTTCCTGACCCAGCCACACTCTGTCTTCCAGGGGGACTCCTGCCAAATTCTCTGTCCTTGCTGGCAGCTAGCAGCCTTCCAAGGAGGCTAGTGGAGAAGAGCCAATCCAGACTGACTTGGGTTTGAGGTGATACTTCATGTGAACACAATCATTAATTCATAGTAATGCCAATTAGGAAATATTCTTTATTTCACACACAGGCAAACCCCAAGATTTCTTATGACCTTGGCAAGTAGTGTTTCACAAGTGTGAATTCTGGTGAAGTTACAGGCCTCGTGGATATAGTATTGCCCACACATGCAAATCTGCCCTGCGCTTAAACATCCTTAGTTGAAAACAGGCAACCCACTCAGAAAATAGTCAAGTTTTCCCTAAACGGGTTTCAAAGACATATTACCAAAAACAACATCCCACAAGTCATCTTTGGATAATTTCATTCACTGGGTTTCTTCTTGTTATGCATGGTATTAGGATATATCCCGTAAGTGTTGTCTTTGAAGCAGCCCTAAATGGCTCTCTGCCTTCTGCATTAGGTTGCTATATGGAGAGCCTACCAACTTAAGCTACGGGCACACACTGCCATGGTTTTTAACACTGGTTCAACCTCAGATCTGGTTTAGTAAATCACTGCTCCCTAGAGATTAATACATGGCTGCAAACGCATTGTCCTTGCAGCGTTTTTCAGCCTGGGCAGGGTGAGATGTGTCTAGGATGTGAGGTTTCAGCGTCCGAAGATGAATGGGGGGAGGGGACGCAATGTCACATTTTTCGGGCGCTCTAGTCCTGTTATGTGTGGGCACATGCTCTATGCCAGTCTCTGTCCACCCTCTTGCCCGGGCTGGAGGGGTTGGCATGGTCGGCGTTTCTGATTCCTTCCTCTGCTGTTGGCCATAGACCAGGGATAAGGGAGGTGAGAAAAGAGCCACGGGGGTGCGGTGCTGAGCAGCTGCGGTCGGTCCAGCCTGTTGGTGATGTGCAGAGTCCGCCGCCACTCCGGGCATGGATAACGCGCAGCCCCAGCGGTCGCACTACGAGAGGAGGAAACACACAGGTACAAGAAATCCGAATCCGGGATCCTCCGTAGCCTCCGGCTTGTCTAAGCTCACAGGCCGGGCTTTGCGGCCGGCTCCCGTACGCCAGCGACTTTGGAGCTGGGGACTGAGTCCTGCAGCTCACTGCGGCTGGCGGCAGGGGACAGATTATTTTTAGCAGGTTCCCTTTAGCCCGGTGGAGCCGGGAGTTGCTCGCGGAGCCAGGCAGCTGTCCGCGGAGCGTTGGTGCAGCCGTGCCTTGCTGCCCGGGAGGTTTGGCTGCCGCAGTCCTCTCCATTCACTGAGCTGTAAATCGAAGCTGTCTACACCGGCAAGGCGCTCGATCCCAGCGTGGCCCCAGGGCTACGTCCCGCCCAGGTTTCCAGGCACCTGATTTCCCAGTGGTCAATTAGGTGTCTCAGCCTGCAGCATTGAAGCAGTGGAGGGCCAATGCCCCTGCTTTGATGGAGCGCGCCGTGCGCAGAGACCTCCCCGGTCGACTTCCTCATCAGAAGGCAGCATCCATTCATAATTCTCTGCCTGTGGACTGAGTTAGGCTGGAGCTGGGCATGGACTCCTGCGATCTCTCTTTTTGCATCTGAAGGAGAAACTAAGATAAAAGGGAAAAGGAAAGGGGAATGCAGTCCTAACGCAACAAGGCGGTGGAAAGTCCCCGAGAGGCCTCTCTTTTGCGGGGAGAGGGAGAAGAGGCAGATTCCGAGCCCAGCGCCCCAGCCAGCTGCTGCTTCGCTGCGGAGCCGGCACGCATGCCTACCTCACCTGACGGCCGCATTCCCGGGGAGCCGGCGCGGGGCCCGGCGGCGCGCCCAGGGCGCACGGGCGGTAGGATTTCTGCACCAGGGGAACGATGCACGGGCGGGCTGCCCAGGGCCGAGCCTGAGCCTGAGCCTGAGCGGGCGCCGAGGGAGGCTAGCCTCGGCGTGGCGCCCCACCGCAACCCTCCGGGATGCTCCGCGACTCGCAGCCCAGGCCACGCGGGTGTGTGAGATGGGACCAGCCTGGGGGGAGGGGGTATGGGCAAGTGACATCATTTTAAACTAATTTTTTGCACCTCTGGGTGCCAGGTGAACTTGGGGGTCGGGAGAGGCTCGAGGCGCAGCCCAGCCGTGCGCGCTAGCCGGAGGAGAGAAGATCCCCCTTGGCGGAGGTATGAGAGCTGGGTCCCCTTGGCAGAGCTGAGCGAGGGTGAGCTGACGGTCAAGGTGGACCACGCGTAGCTCGGAGGGGCGAAGGGAACAGTGCTGGCTTTCAGGGTTATTATTATTATTATTATTATTAAAGCATATTGCAGCTGCAGCTTTGAAGTTTGCCGCCTCCTCCCTATCCCCGATCCCGGGTTCTGGGGCGGGGCGGCACTTTTCCACGCTGCCACCCAGCCTCCTACCCGCTGGGTGGAGGGGTCTGCAGGGGCTGCAGCGTCTGGTGTTGGGTTTCCTGCAGGAGGAATGAGGACTCGGTGGCGCTGTGAGTGGAAGGGCGCCCTGAGGTTTGGCCTTTTGGGGGCCCTAAGGGCTGGGGAGAAGTCGGGGATCCCGCTTGGTGCCCTCTCCTGTTTTCCTGCCCTGCCACTTGCTGTTGGATGACATTTTGCCTGTGCAGGGGTTTCACTGTTAAGAAGCTGTGATGCTGTAAGGCAAATGGACTGTTAGGTTGAGCTGGAACAGAGGGGAGTGAGCTGGAGCTTTTCCTTTTGTGGCAGTGTTAACCCTATCGCCCCCACTCCCCTGGCACACCTGTCCCCTGGGGTCACCATCTGTGTGCATGAGTGGCGCAGCCTGACTCACTAGCCATTCCAGAGACAGTGAGCCAAAGGTGGACTTGCTCAGGACATGCTAGGCCAGGAATGTGTGGGCAGTGAAAGAGCAACACCCTCCCTCACCTCCCTGAGGGGAAGACTCAGCAGGCCCCGCCATGATGGTGCACAGTGTTTTGCCATAGTATGGTATGCTTCGGAGTTTTGGAGCTCTTGTTTTATGAGGTTTTTATTTTGCAGTTTCTGGTGCCTCATGGTCACCAGTTTGTTTTTCACAGCTGCTTGTGAGCAAGGCAAAGATAACAGCATCTAAAAATAGCCCTGCGGTTGGAGGTACAGCTTGGCTTGACCCCACTATTAGAAGGGTGGGGTCTCCCTTCCCAGTTTCCTGAGGCTGGGCCAAACTTGGACCTCCAGACAGCCTGAGACCAAGTCCACACATCCTTCAGAGCAACTCAACTGCAGGTCTCAAGGCAAGGCAGGGATTCTGGGGGCTGGTCCATGTGAGAAGGGCAGCAGCTCTGAGAAGCCTCATCCATTCCCCAGATGAGTCCCAAAGCCACTGGGCTGCAAGACTGGAGGATGGGAGCCTGGACAGGGGTCCCTCTCTCACCCCCCAGCCATGGATATTCATCCCTGGCTTTACATCTCCTGGATGGATTTAGCCATATGTATGGGGCTTCCTCTTCCTCCTCTGTGCTTTAAAGTAAACGAGCAACTCCCTCACAACGGAGTTCGTTCCAGAATACAGACGGACCAAAGGGGCCAGGTGGCACTCAAACCATGCCAACTTCCTACTGGGTGGATAGCAGCTGGGCTGCTTCTCCTTCCTTTCCAGTCACCTCCTCCTGGTACACCCTCTTCCTGGTCAGCAAGAGGGTGGCCCCAGCCTGTCTGAAGGGGAGCACCTCCAGGTGATGGTGAAGAGGCCACCTAGAATGGAGATAGGAAGGGACTGAGTACTTTTAACTGATTGCAGCAGAAGCAGGAACCCCATGTCTTCTCCTGTGGGTCCTAGATTCTGCCAGCCTGCTAGGCCTACCTCATTATTTATTTTCAAAAGCCTTCATTTCTTCTATGTTCACTTTTCTTTCGAGGCAATGGCAGCAAACTCCAGCTTGAAGTAAAAAGGCCCCCTCTGTTCTTGATTTGATTCGATGATAGGATTTTTTTTTTTTTTTGGCAAGAATGTATTGGCAATTACTGAAAAATGTAAATGCCTATTTTTTTTCCACTGAAATAAATGAACTAAACGGCAAGGGAATGTAAGGGCAAGCATTCTCTGTTCAAGATGGAACCTACCAAGTGATTTTCTTCTCTCTTTCAAAATGAATTTTGATTTAAAATTTTTATGTTTATTTTCTGCATGTCATAACTATAATCACTGGGCAAATACTAAAAGAGATCTTGACTAGGGGGTAGGAAGAGACCAGGAAACAGCACCTTCAAGATATCCATCATTCCTCTAGTCTTCTAGTAGACACTTGCACACAGTTACTAGTTAATCTTTAAAATTTCCACCATCTCTGTGTTTCCCATGGAAGACAAAGGATTAATGATGATGAAATGTAGCATAAGGACCCAGTACAACAGTTGCCAAGTTTGGCCAGCTTAAAAGAGTAGATATGGGAAGACCATGGGTTGAGAGTTCAGTTTCATAAGAATATCATTGGCTTGGCTCGACATGTAGCAAATAAGATTTCAATGATCCCTTGGTCTAAAATAGAAAGTTGCTGCTGCTTCTTGAAGATCAGAACTTGAACCAGCAATTGACTAGAAATCCACAGTGAGCATATTGGTCAGGGAAGGATAAACACCACAACAGGTGAGCCCTACATTTCAGGGTTTAACACAATAGCAGTTTATTTCTCATGTAATGTCAAATCCGATTTTTGGCTTGCAATGATAAGGAACCTAGTCTCTTCTTATGAATCGACCATTCCCTAGGGCCTTGAAGCCCCAGCTAGGTCTTCTGCGTCCAGCCAGAAGGGAAAACAAGAACATGGAAGATTGTCCTGGAAGCAGCACCTCTCACTCCCACCCACATTTCATGGCCAGAACTCAGTCACACGGCCACATACGACTGCAAGAGGACTGGGAAGTATAGTCTGTGTGCAGAGGGTGCTATAGCAATACATTCTCTGCTGTGGAGGGTCCCTTTTAAAGCTCTACTTTGAGATTGGAGTTTGGCTCTGAACAAGTCATATAGCCAAATACAGATCTCCATCTTAAAAATGGTGGTAATTCCACCTCCTCTTTCCTGTCTCAAAGGGATTTTATAAAGATGTAGAAACATAAAAGGCTCCTACAGGGACCATCTGGTCCAACCTCTGTAGGCAAGGTCATTGTCATTTTCCTCAATTTATAGATAACGTGCCCTATAAAACACAGCTGGTTTATAGCAGGGCTAAAACCACACCTAGATCCTCTTCTCTTGGCTCAGTGCGCCTTCTACCATGCTATGTTGACCCTGCCCTCTTATGAAAACAGTTGTATGGGATATCATTTCTGAAAGCTGACATGCTTTCATAATGTGTAGTCACTAAAAATGACTTCATATGGTTTAAAATCCATGTATGATTTTCTTCTGGCTCTTACTATATAATTACTTATAATCAGGCACTAATCTATACCCTACACATATATAGCTCACTTAATCCTCACAATAGCCATAGGATGTAGAGGTTATTATCCCCATTTTACGGATGAGGAAACTGAGGCACAGAGAGGCTAAATAACTTGCCCAAGGTTTTATGGCAAACAAGTGACAGATTTGGGATTTGATCCTGGGCACTATGGCGGTAGAATCCAATCCTGGATTATTTTACTACACTACCTCTCTGATCTGGTACACTCCTTCTCCAGCCCTCTCTGGGATGTCCAATTGGGACATTCTTAATTTCCTTTTTAGGTGAGTGACCTTCAAGATCCATGACAGGGAGTCATTTATAAATTTGTTGAGGCATGTCTTTCAGCCTCAAGCATATGAAATAGATACACAGGATTGAGCTACTTAGCTAGTGAAGAAGCTCAATTTCCAACCTCCAGCTCCAACAGCCCAGTGCTTTTTTTTTCTTTTGAGATTTTTGGAATAGACAACATTGTGTAGTCCATGACCACTGTGAAGTAATAAAAAAATCTGTTTCTTTGTGAAAAGCAACCGTGGTCAACCATAACCTTAGGTGCAAGATGAAGAGGCAGTTAACTTGGTAGGGGTGGGCAAGGCCAGCATAGTCACTTAACTCTGGAGGAAACTGCTTCTGGGGATTATCTGTTGCTGCAGGAGAAACTGCCCCAAAATTTACTAGCTTAAGATACCAGCCAATCTATTGCTTCAAAATTCTACAATCTGGGATGAGCTCAACTGGACAGCTCTGCTAGTCTTGCTGGTGGTTGGTCAGATGGTATGTCACCTGTGAGCAAGGTTCAGCTGGGTCACTGGGTTGGGCTGTGTTTATGTCTCTTTCTGGGTAGTCTCAGGGATTCTCCCTCTCCACATAGTCTTTCCAAGTGGCCTCTCCATGTGATCTCTCCAGCAGGGTAACTGGATTTCTTACCTGGCAGCTCAGAGTCCCCAAGGATGCAAAGGCAGGAGCTTCTAGGTCTTCTTAGGCTGGGCCTGTGTCTTGTTTTACCAACAGAATGAGGGAAGTGACAAGCCCAGCCCAAGCCCCAGGTAAGGGAATTAACCAAGAGCATAAATACCAGGAGATGTGGAAACAGACATCCACAAAGGTAAAGTCTGAAGCTTCTATATTTACAAATTTGAGGATTCCCAAAGATCTCAGGAGGCATTGACTGTACATTAAAATGTAGGTTAAATAAAATCAATTCCTTTTACTCCAATGGAGCAAGACTATTATGTTAATATATGCTTGATTCTTTCTCTATCCTGAAACTAACAAATCACTTATGCCCTATGGAAGCATCGAGGCTGTAGATGTGACTGCCCAAAGAGAAAGGGAACAGAAGTGTGACTTCTGATCTCTTGCCCCTGCCATACTGTCTCAAAGGTATCCATTTTGTAAAAGGTATCAATACCTATCCTCAGACATAAACTAAGGATAGTTTCTGAAAAGGCATACCAATTGGATGAGAAGACAGGAATATTTATTTTTTCTTTTTATTATACTTTAAGTTCTGGGATACATGTGCAGAACATGCAGGTTTGTTACATAGGCATACATGTGCCATGGTGATTTGCTGCACCTATCAACCCATTGTCTAAGTTTTAAGCACCACATGCATTAAATATTTCTCCTAATGCTATCCCTCCCCTTGCCCCCCACCCCACCCCCTACAGGCCCCAGTGTATGATGTTCCCCTCCTGAAGACAGGAATATTTCTAATCTCCATTTACTCTTCCCCGGCAAGTCACACATTCTAAGGGGATTTAGCATGCAAAATAGGAGCCCCTCGATGCCTCAGGAAGTATAGCTGCTCTCCAGCAGAAATGGG
Source organism: Cheracebus regulus (assembly GCA_963574635.1). NCBI lineage: Eukaryota > Metazoa > Chordata > Mammalia > Primates > Pitheciidae > Cheracebus > Cheracebus regulus. The sequence goes on along the minus strand of CAUYQU010034642.1, from coordinate 24,217 downwards.
CTAGTGGGTTCAATTCATGAGAAATCCACTTCAGATCATTTTCCTGAGGCTTCTGAGTCACTGTAGTCAGTAAGGGTGCAGTGGCTACTTTGATCCACTGTCTACCCCTCTTCATCAGGACTCAAGCACTTATTTCCAAAGCACTCATTCACCAGGGCTGAGTATGGTGGCTGACAGCTCACAACTCCATCCCTCTTTGGGAATTGTCCTTCCCTGAAGAAAGTCACCTCACCTAAGATCATACCCCTTCCAAGGGCAGCACTTGTCTGATGACTGGTTGATACAGTAGTCTAAAGGCCCAGCCAGCTTGCTTCACCTCAGGACAATTCTACAGGGTCATCCCAGCTCTAGAGCTTCTCATGGGATTGGCTGAGTCCTTGTTGTGACTCTCCCAGTCCAACTTCTCGCTCTGCCTATCTCTGCTTAATCCATTTCCTCCACAGGTGTTGCCCCAGAGAACATTTCCTGATATGCTTTCCACACCCCAATTTCTGTCTCAAAGCTTACTTCCAGGGAACTTTACCTGGAGGTCAAGTGATGGAGGGCCTATAGACTGGGCTACTTCCTACTACATGCTGGGCCACTGTGGGTACACACAGAAGTGGGACATGGAGCCTGGGTCTTCCCCAAACTTCCAATTGGGAAGACATGACAAGCACTTAAGTGACAGCATGAGAAGTTAAGCAAACATAATGTACCAGAGTCACGAGTAAGTCTGATGTCTCAAGGATTTTCCCCTCCTCACTCTACCCCTCACAACGTCCCCCAAAGTTGTGTTTTGTGAATTTTTAGGGGATGGGTGATTCATGACATTGATTATATGGTTAACAATTGCGCCTAAGTGCTCTCCCACCTGATTATTTCTTCCTTTAGGCATGGCACTGGCAATCAAAATTTATCTTTCAAATTAAGGCTATAATTATATTTTGATAAAGATCTAGCAATTCAATGAGAATGAAATTTTGAGGGTTGCCAGGATACGGATGACTCTGGGTTATAGAGAAGGGTTTGCATGCAGAATACTAATAGGTGGTTCAGCGCTCTTATCTAGGCCTTTCCAATAGCGTCTGATAATGCAGGCCCATCAAGTACTGTTTCTCTGCTATTATTCTAGCAGGATAAAAGTGATGAAAGATATAAGCAAGATTTTATGAATGAAAAGATGATTCATCAGATGTCTTTTGGTCTATCTCACAAGAGTTAAGAAATATAGTAATAATAATGTGGTGTTACCTCAAAATCTAGGAGACAAAAGCTTTCTCTTATTTTCTTGCCTCCTCTTTAATCATAAATAAAAGCAAAAATGTCTTAGATATTGGATTATTATTTTTCATTGGGAATAGGGACCTATGTTTGCAATGGTGTTGACTCCCAGGAAAATAGAAATAGTAGAAATTGGTACGATATTATATTTTGATTTTTTTGCTCTGTCTGATTATTGCTCATTCATTTATTAATTCAACAAATGTGGAGTCCCTAGTATTGTGCAGGCTCTGCTTGAGGAATCCAGGAAGATTTAAAATGGATAACTATGCATGGAAGTAATAAGTAATGATACAACACAGTGGCATCCAACATGTCATTTTTTTGGGGGGGAAGGAGTAATATTTTTTGTTAAGTGAGATATAATTTACATACAGTTGAGTTATGCATAAGTCTCAAGTGTTAAGTTCAATGAGTTTTGACATATACATCTGTCTAACAACCTCCTGAAACAAGATATAATGCATTACCATCATCCCAAAATTTCTTCAGTACTCCTTTCCAGTCACTCTCCCACACCTTTTGGCAACCATTATTCTGATCTCTATAATATAGATGAGATTCTATAAAGTCATAAGTATGACTTTTTTAAAAAGTCCAGCCTCTTTCATTCAGCATATTTTTGAAATTTATCCATGCTGTTGTATGTATCAGTAGTTTATTCTTTTTTTTATTGCTAAGCAGTAATCCATTGTAAGAATATGCCATACTTTATTCATTGAGTTAGTTGGGCTGTTTCCAGTTTGGGGCTATTATGAGTAAACCTTCTAAGAATATTCTTGTACAGATCTTTGTGGATTTACATTTTTCGTTTCTTTGTGGTAAATATCTTGGAGTGAAATTGCTTAGTTATAGGAAAAATGTATCTTTAGTTTTATAAGAAACTGGCAGAGATTCTTCAAAAATCGTTGTATCATTTTGCACTCTCATCACCAATGTATCAGAGTTCTAGTTGTTCTGCATCCTCATCAATACTTGGTATGTCAGGAGTCATCCTAGTGGATATGAAACGGTATCTCATTGTGGTTTTAATTTGCATTTCCTTGATGACAAATAATGTTGAACACCTTTTCATGTGCTTACTAGACATTCATATATCTTGTGAAGTGTCTGATTAAGCCTTTTTCTCATTTTTAATTCTTTTGTCTTTTTATTATTGATATTTTTTATTTGTAGTAGCTCTTTATATACACTGAGTAAAAGTTCTTTATTAGATATATGTATTGCAAATATTTACTTCCAGTCCTTACCTTGCCTGTTTTTTAATGGTGTTCTCTTGAGCAGAAATTTCTAATTTTGACAAAGTCCAATTTATCAATGTTTTCTTTTATGGCTATCCTCTTTGGGGTACTGTCAGAACAATCTGCATCCCTCAAGTTCGTGAATATTATTTCATACATTTTCTTCTAGGAGTTTTATGGTTCTCGCTTTTATGTTTAGGTCTATGGTCCTTCTAATTACTGGTTGTGTATGGAGTAAGGTAAGGTCAAAATTCATTTTCCCCCATATGTATATTTAGTTGTTCCAGAACCGTTTCTAAAAAGAAAACCAGAAAAATCCTTCCTTTCTCCCATAGAATTGACTTAATGCCTTTTTCAAACAGCCAATTCAACTGTATATGTGTGGGTCTGCTTCTGAATTCTCTGTGCTGCGTCATTGATCTATATGTCTACTTTCTTGCCAAAACCACACTGTCTTGACCTCTGTAGGTTTATAGTAAATCTTGAAATAGATAGTAAAAATCCTCCAATTTTGTTCTCTGTCAGGATTGTTTTAGCTATTCTAGAACCAGTGTATTTTCAGTTTTAGAATCAGCTTGTCAATTTCTTCAAAAAAGCATGGTATGATTTTCATTGGTGTTCATTTGAATGTATAGATGGATTTGGAGAGGATGGACATTTTTGACAATGCTGTGTCTTCCAGTCCCTGGATATGGTATAGCTTTTGATCATATAGGTCTTCTTTAATTTCTCTTAGCAAAGTTTGCAGATTTTAGTATAGAGGACTTGCATATTTTCTGTTAGATTTGTCTCTCCCTTGTATTTGATATTTGTGATGCTATTATAAGTGGAATTTCTTTTTATTTCATTCTCTAATTTTTCATTACCAGTTTATATACAATAATCAATATATAAATCAATATACAATCAATTATATTTATATGTATATATATAAATAAATATATATAAATGCAATTAATTGTTTTATATTGATCTTGTTGTATCCAGTGACTTTTCTAAATTCACTCTTTAGTTCTAGCAGTGTTTTGTAGATTCCATAGGATTTTTAACCTATACAATCATGTTGTGTAAATAATGACAGTATTCTTCTTTTCCTATCTTTTTGTCTTATTACACTAGTGAGAGTGTTTTTTAAAAAAATTCTTCCCAATCTTAAGGGAAATCATTCAATGTTTCACCATTAAGTATCATATTAGCTATAGATTCTTCAGAGATGCCTGTCATCAGGTTTCCATATTAGGATTACACAGACTTCATACAATGAGTTGGGAAGTGTTCTCCTCTCCCCCATTTTCTAGAATAATTTACTTAAATTGATATTATTTCTTCCCTAAATGTTTGATGGAATTCACTGATGAAGACATCTGGACCTGGAATTTTCCTTGTGGTTTTTATTAATAATTCTATTTCTTTAGAATTTACAGGATTATTTTCTATTTCTCCTGTTTCTTGCTAGGTTTTTCAAGGAATTTTCCATTTCATCTAAGTTGTTATAGTTGTTCTGCATCCTCATCAAACATATCAATACTGTAGGCTAGAGTAGGCAGACAGACCAAACATATCACTTGAAGTAGGACTTTGAAGAGAAGAGATTGGCTAGACAAAGAGAGGAGTCCTGGGGAAAGAATGGTGAGAGAAAAGACATGAAGTATGGGATACCCAATGGTGTGGGTTGTTGAATATGGATTATCCCCATCTGGTTGTAGTAGAGGTGGAAAACAATTACAGAAAGATACCTTGGAGCCAGATCAATGCCAAATTAAGAAGTTTAGATCTTATGTAGGAAATGAAAAACCCCTATATTATTTCCAAACAGGGGCATGGCCTGCAGAAATGATACTGAGGGAAATGATTTGGAATGATGGATTGGCAAAAGAAGAGGGTAGAGGTAAATGCAACTTTTTCAGAATGGTGCAGTATGCAGTCGTAGGCACTGCCTAGTTGAAACAAATTTGATAAAGAATGGAGCTAGGACCGAGTAGGGAAAGGCCTCTCAGTGTTTATTTCTCTGTACACAACATGGTGTTATGTGCCTAGTACAAACTTATCACACTCTTAATATCTTCTCTGTTCCCATATCCATTTCCTCACCTGGATATCCAGCTCCTCTGGGGAGAGACACCAGGGTTTATCTATGCTAAAGTACTAGTGCCAGCATACAGTAAACACTTAGTTAATACCAAGTGAATGAATGAAAGCTGAAAGTATGAGTGAGCAACTGGATGAATGAATGAATGATTGAATGAATGAACAGGCAGGATAAAAAACTGGATTAGTCAGGCTAGGCTAGGCTATGCTATGATAACAGATAAACCAACTAAGCTCAGTGTTTTAACACAATAAAAGTTCTCTTCCTTCCTTACACAAAGTCTGGTGTAAGTCTAGAACATGTATCCTCCAAGCAGCAGGGGAAAAGAGAGAACCAAGCCTCTTGGGAAGTTTTGTTAAGGATCCAGCCTAGAAGTGGTGTACCTCACTTCTGCCTACATCCCATTAGCCAACACTCAGTCATTTGGCCCCCATCGAACTGCCAAGAAAGCTGGGAAATACAGATGTGGAATGGAAATTTGGTAAACACTAAGGACAATTAGAAAAGAGCAAAAGGGAGTCCTAAAAACTACTTGTTATTGCTTCCAGCCTGAGACAAAGCTAAGTCCTAGAGATGATGAGGGACTCATTGAGGACTCCCCATACAGATTACAGATTACTTCTGCCAATAGAGCTCAGACTCTCTGGCCTGCCTTTCAGGCTTTAATATTTATCATCTTGGGGCTCACTTATTGCTAACTAATTTTTAGAAGCCAACTTCTCCAAGAGGAACTGTGAGCATAATGAAGCACTAATAGACTCTGCTGTCGGTTACACGGTAACTCCAGCCAGAAGCCCAAATGGAGAGAGGCAGGATATGGGTCAGGGAGTTTTTGATAATGAACTTCCCAGGCGTCAGCAAAGCAGTCCTGCTTTGGGAGGCATCTGTGCTGAGCTCATGCCAGCTGCCTAAAGAGAACTCCACATTCTCTCTGATCCAGAGTCTCCCATTCAGGATCAAAGTAGCTGCCTCAGCAGGGCCTAGAATGCATGGTGAGTGCTCTGTGGCCTTGGAAAATGCTGCCAGGGTGTCTCAGGTGGAGCCAAAGGCGTGAGGGGAAGCACCTCATCTGCCACAGAAGGGTAAACTAGATGGAACGAGGTTGTATTCCTCAGCTAGATGTAGGTATTGTTTAGTTTTCAGAGTGGTGTGAGCATCAGAGATGATGAAGGCCAAGCACATGGGAAGAAGCTTGGCCAAAGGTGAGTTCTCAGGAGAAGGTGTTAGTGATAGGAGGATGACCATGGAACAGAAGAAAAGAGGCCTCTCATCTTTCTTAAATTTGGCAAGGAGAGGGGGCGGCGATGACAATGCAGAGAGCTTGCTGCTTTCCCCTGGAGGTGGCTTCCCTAAGCCGGGTCATGAACAGTCCCTCGGCTCCCCTGCACCAATCAGTGATTCCACCTCAGACTTTCTGCCTCAATTTTTTTTTTCCTTTTTAAAGATACAGGCCCATGCCTGTAATTCTAACCCTTTGGGAGGCCGAGGCAGTCAGATCATTTGAGCCTAGGAGTTCGAGACCAGCCCTGTCAACATGGTGAAACCCCATCTCTCTAAAAAAAATACAAAAATTAGCCAGGGGTGATGGCACATACCTGTAGTCCCAGCTACTCAGGAGGCTAAGGCAGGAGGACTGCTCGGGCCCAGGAGGTCAAGGCTGCAGTGAGCCATGATCATGCCACTGCACTGTAGCCTGGGTGACACAGTGAGACCTTGTCTCAAAAAAGAAAAAAAAAAAGATATAGTTAAATAGAGTGAAATTAAGAATATATATATGACAGAATTCTCAGAAAATGAGCCATCAGAAAAATGAGAAGTGAGCATATTGGAGGAAAAGAAAGGATTAAAGGAGATATTATAACTGTGAAATGAGGAAAGTAAGACTTGTTCTAATGCCCTTTGCCTCACTCCTTCTGTTCCTGCATTCTGGCTTTGCTGTTTCTCAGACATTCAAACAAGATCCAACCTTGGAGTCTCTGCACTTGCTGTTCTCTGTGCTTGGAATTCTCTTACCACACAGCTCACCCCTTCACTGGATCAGGAGCCTGCTCAATTGTCACCTTTGCAGAGATGCCTTGCCTAACTACTATCTTAGTTTGAATCCCCCTAGAAGTAGACCCTGAGACAAGGATTCGAGTACAAGTAGTCTATAAGAGAGATGAACCCAAGTAACACAAGCAGAGGAGTGGGGAACTGAGAGGGAGAAGGGAAAGGATCTAAGAAAGATATGCTATCAAGCAGCCACGGTGTGGGCAGCTGTGACTTAGTCCTGCTGAGGAACTCTGGGAGATAGTGTAGAACACACTTCAGAGTTATCTTGACTGCAGAAGAGGGCATCTGCCACTGCTCCATGGCTGCTCCCGGTGTCATTAAATATCTAACACTTCCTGCTTGCCCTGTGTGGGCCAAGCATTCTCCCATTGTCAGAGGGAAAAAAATATCACCCTTAGGCAGAGGGTTTTGGGGATTCATGAGAAGCAGCCTTCTGAGTGTTGAAGTGAATGCTGCAGAGACATTGGCAAGGCTCAAAGCATCTGCCGCACCATCCTCTCTAAAATAGCAACCCAATCACTCTTTATTACCTTGTTCCACCTTCTGACTTCACAGAATTTACACCACCTGACAGTATATCTGTATGTTTATTTGTCATCTATCTCTCCCAGTAGACAGCAAGTTCCAGGAAGTCAGAGACCTCATATGTCTTTCAGTGCCTCAGATGGAGATAGTGGGTGTTCGGTAATTATTTGTTGAATGAATGAATATTCAGAGAAAGACTGAAACTCATTGACATCAATATTATCCTCAGCACATGAGAGAGTTAGAGAAGCAGGGCAGAAATCAGTGGCAGGAATGAAGGTAAGCATTGCACAATGAGGGCCATAGCAGGGGCTTGAATATGAATGGATAATAACATTATTCCGGTTTCCTGGTCTGATGTTTCTGAGGACTTAAAGATTTCATCCTTGCCATGAGCATAATAGCTATTATTTTTTGACCCATAAACCAAATGGAAACAACAACAACAAGAGTTTCTTTGCAGGCTGGAAAATTTAATATATCCAAAAAAGGGCACCCTAGTCTTGATCCATTAGAAGGCTCAAGCCAAGGACAACATGGAAGAAATGTGAATGGGACAAAGAAAGGAATAGAGAGAGAGAGTGATGGAGAAAGTGTAGCTCAGGGACGCAGGTGGCAAAAGAAGGACCTAACAACCTTGGAGTCCTCATTAAAAATGGAATATTCAACTGGGATTTTATTAATTTTGAGATGAGTTTTTGGTGACCTATTCGAGCAAACACAACCCACCCAAAAGCCCCAAATCCTCATTTCTTACTGTAAATGCTCTGTTAGTTCCATAGTTCAGGTCCAGGCCCCTGGCTTGAATTCACCCCAGGAAGAAGGAACTTCACCCCAGGAAGAAGGAACTTCAGTGTGTTGTCACTGAAAAGGTAGCTTGCCTGGGCAGCCCCAGTAGATCCCGTTCTCTGTGGCTTTGCAGAAAACCCCACCACAAAGGACACTGGCATTTCTAGAATGGACTTGAGCCCACAGCTACTATCAAAAGAAGACTCAGAAGTGCACAGTGGTAAGCTGACATAGTGGTAAAAGGGATGGGAATCTGGGCATCTGTGCGTGCCACTTGTCCCCAGTGGCTTTTGTTCTGGAAAGAATAGACTTTCCTATGGGTGGATAAAAGGCAAATAAATGTTGTATTCACCAAACCTATTGGTTTGACAGCCTTTAAAAGAAAGTTACAAAAAGTCAGAACATTGGCCAAAGCTCATTCTTAAATAAAATGAGATTCCCAAGTTGTGTTTAAGTTCCAATTGCCTTCTCTTCAATACCTTCATCTTTTCACGTAAACATTCTTGCCCTGATATTTAATTCCTCACAGAACTGACAGAAGAAGTTTCATAACCACCTAGTAACAGGGGTCTGTGCCATGTCTACACAGGACTGAATCAACACATTTAATTGAATTCACTGGAAGCTTTTGGGAAACATCCAGTGAGAGGACTAGTTTATGGGTTGTGTAAGTGTAATGAAATAATTAATGGTTCTCATTTGTTACTGGAATGACCAGATTAGCCGGCTGTTTTTGCAATGTCAAATATTGTCAAAAATGCCTATGTCTGGAGTTGATCCATTGTTGGAACAATCAGTGTGACCCTACGTGTGGCTTGGACCATTGCTTGGGTTCAAAACAGACCTCTAGTCTGATGACACTGACTTATTCCATTCAGTATGCAGGTTAGTGGCATCTGCAATTTCACCTCTATTCCAGTTACATGGGTTTGAGGTCTTAAAAAGAATAACATACAAAAAAGGTACTTCTTTACTCCTTGAGGTTACAGAGTAGCCTGCTCCTTTTCTGATCATGCTCTTTGGCCAAGTTGGTCTGGCCTGGATGTCTCTGAGTGAGTGAGCTCTGCAATGAAAATCACTATCTGGGGTTGGAGGGTGCCTGAAGGCCTCAGGTGGTGTCAGGTCCGGTGACTTCTTGAGAGGGTGCTGGGAAGGCATTTGAGCATGGGCTGGGCCACAGGCACTCCCAGTTCCTCATGCACTGCCTGAGGATCTGCCCTGAAGAGAAATCAAACTCAGCCTTTGGGCCAACCAGTTTCTTGCAGCTTTCACTGGCAAGTCTCGGCAAGGTGTGTGTTAGAACAGAGTTACTTCACCTGCATATTCCAAGAGCTAAGTTGAAGGTAGAGTTAGAGAAGAAAACGCAAAGAGGAAAAAAATCCAGCACTTAGCAGAGCTGCAGGAGAAAAGCGGAGCCCTATTTAGTGTACCCTCCCGCACAATCTTCATTTCTGTAGATGCCCCAAAGCAACTCATAATTCAGTCTGACTCCTATGCATCTGGTTTTCAAGGAAAAGCTTTTGTTAATGCTGACTGTAAATTGAGGAGGTGACTTTAACCAATGTTTTCTGAAGAACAAAAACTTTGGCAGATTATTTCTATAGCATACCGGTGTATTTAACAACATTAGACACCATATTAGTTCATAGAGCAAGCATTTATGTAGTACCTACTATGTGCCCAACACTGTGCTTATGGCTGAAATATAGAGAATAAATACTTCTTGTCCTGAAAAAGCATCTAGTCTGACAGGGAAACAAGCAATTAAAACAGTGTATGGGTGGTCCTCTCTTGTTAATCCAGGTCCCAAATTCAGCATTGATCACCATTTAGGGAGGGGCTGTGATAGGATTAAATTTGTATAATAGTAGTCTAGAAATCATGTCTTCTCAGCAAACTAAAAGAGGAAAAGATGAAAACATTGGTCATTCCCTTACCTAAAAGTACCAATGACTTAAAGGGACATAAAAGTACCCATTGACATAATAGAGCAGTGAAAGCAGAAGCCCACTTCTGGTAAGAGATGGTAAAATAGTAAAGCACTGGAAGGGTGAGCCTCTGACTGCACTCTTGCCATCTGAGTTGAGAGGGATAGGACCTACAGGAAGGAAAAGCTAAAGAAAAGCTCAGAATCAAACAGTGATATAATAGTTGCCATGTCCTAGGCTAAATAGGGGCCAAATGAGTAGCTATAGCAATGATACAGTGAGTTCAGTGAATTAGTGTACCATTAGCTGCTGTAACAAACCCCAACATCTCAGTAGCTTAATAAAATTCAGATTTATTCCTCACTTGCGTAGTGTCCAAAATGGGTTTTTCCTCATTGGTGGCTCTTCTAGCTGGAATTGAAGGATGCAGATTCCTTCCATCTTAGGAATCTACCATCTTCAGTAGATGACTCCTAAGGTGTCTGTACTCATCTTCATCAAGAACATGAAAGGGGATGTGGGAGGTTTCAATGGGCCAGTCTGGAAGTGATGTGTATCACTTCTGCTCACATTCTACCAGGTGAACCTCAACATATGACACACCAAACTGCACGGGAGGCTGGGAAATATAGTTTAGCTTTGTATAAAGGAAGAAGAGGAAATGGCTTTGGTGACCAGTGAATCCAAATGGCCACTCTGAGCTACAGGAAGAGGTCATTCCACTAGATGTCAGCCCTTGTGGACAGGGACCCTCACTCCCTCTCCTTGGTGTCTCTGATGCCTACACTTGAGAATCTCAGGCCTTCCTGGTCATTAGGTTGCCACTGTCATTTCCTTAATGCCACGCCTCCCACTATTCTTACTCTCTTTCATATCTTCCTGTTTTAGTTCATCAGAGTGGTTATCACTACCAATAACATTCTTCTTTATCAGTCAATTTACTTACTGGCCTTTGTCCTACCTGGAAGTAAGCTCCATAAGGACAAGGACAATGGCACATGTCATGTCCACCATTCTATTCCAGTGCCTAGCACAGTGGTTGGCATATAGGAGGTCCTTAATAACTCATTGATCAATGAATAAATGAACCAACTGGGCCTTGGGAAGTCTTGGATGGCTTCACAAAGGAGGTGCAACTCGAGTTTGATATTTGGTAGAATTTGTGTGGGAGGAGAGATCAAGAAAAGAAAGGACATAGATTAAAAGGAGACAAAAAGGACCACAAGATATACAGATTGAACCATTATGGAATTGAGCCAGATCCATTCAACTCACATTTGAGCACCTATTACACACAGGTCAGTGTTCTAGACCATTGCTTAGCTGGAGGATGCAAAAAAAAAAAAAATACACAAGAAAGCTCATCTCTGTCCTTAAAAAACTTGTCTTGAGCTCTGCTTTGGGGCAGGGACTAAGACACTTCCCTTTACATAAGAGGGTTAGGCTTGAACTCCACATCCTGGCCACCAAGACCCTCCACTGAACCACTTCAGTCTTCCTTTCTGGGGTGAACATGGTCTCCTCACACCAATATCTACTCCTTTGTGGGGAAGTGATGTGAGGCAGAAAGATCTTGAGCCTTGGAATCAGATGTATTTGCTTCCAGTCCTGGCTCTATAGGTTATCATATTGAAGCCCTCGAGCAAGCATCTTAACCTTTCTGTGGCTATACAGTAAGTTGGAGATAATGAAATGTTCATCCTGGGTTTATTGTGGGAACCAAATAAGGTTAGCTATATTGAGAGTGTAACCCGCTGTGTAGTTCATGAACATGCTCACTAAGTGATCTTTATCTTCTTCCTAAGCAGCTACCTACCTGCCCCTCTCTGATTCACATGACTCCTGGCCAAGCCACAATGAACTACTCCTGGGACCTATACTAACACTCTTTCTAACCTTCATATTAGGTTGGATCACAGGAAATTGAAAATATTCAAAAGTTTTGCCTCAAAAGGGAAATTCCATATGGTTCAACCTAATGCTTTAGCATATGCTGATCTCTCCCTGCATTTGCCAATTCTAGCCAGCCCTTAACCTCCCCACTACTTCAATGTTACCTCTTCCCTGCACCCCTTCCCTAACCAGAGAGCATGTCTGTTGAACCTGTGCGGCTGTGGTTGCACACTTGATCCCACCTTGGATTATCACCTAATTTGTCTAATATGGCTTCCAGGTTATAAACTGCTTGATGGCACTGACGGTGTTCCTTCCTCTTTAAAGCACCTCTGCACAGTCCCTTGAACATAAGAGGCAACATGTTTCCTTTCCCAGACCCAAGTGTGATTAGCTGGGTTCTCCAGTACACTCGGGGATTGGGGTTGAGCTTTGCTGATAAGCCTCTGCACCATGCCAGCCAGCACCAGGGCCCAAGGCACTTATTCTGTATGCAACCCTATAGAATCAGTTGCCTGTTATAATTTTGCTCTCTCTTCTCCCCTCATCTCTGTCTGCCTCCTTAGCAAATCAACCTGAGAAGAGAAGCACAAACTGCCTTGAACTTCGGAGGGGGAAATAGGGTGTCATTTATCTGGCTCAAGCGATTGAGTTTTTGGCTCTTCATTTGCTTACTTAAGAGCTGTAAAGTTGAACCATATGAAATTGTCAATATTCAACTATTTTGACCTATAAAAATGTCAATTTTGTAGGGTTCAACTTAGTTTTTAGTATTTGGGCTCATGCACAGTCACTCAGAGGTGAAGTTGTCTGATCCCTGTGTGTGGTCTACTCACCAAATCCTTGGTAGAAAGATCCCCATGGAGGCTACTCATAGCTTCTGATGGGCCTGTGGCCTTTGGTAGATTCTGCCATTGCTTATGGAGTTTCTATCATAGGCTCTGTATTCAAAAAGGGCTAGTTCATATTTCCCTTTTCCCTGCAGGTGCCAACATATGTGTTTGATCTCTGGGATAAATGCCAAGACCTCCAGACTTGAGTTTTCAAGTCTTCTGGAGATCAAAGGCTCTCCTCATCACTGTGTGGGCTTCTCTGTACTGTTGTTATTCAACAAAGCAAGCCCAGCTCCTACGAGGGCTAGTGGCAGAGTTCACGAGTCAAGGAAGGAAGGGGAGGAGCTCCTAGTTTTCAAAATATTGCAACACGTGGAGCAGATGAACGTGAAGGGCAGGAAGGCTTTGTTTTTCTCAAATAAACTGGAAATTTAAAATGCAGGAACTTTAGATGAATTTTAGTTATTTATGAACTAGATCCACCTGAATGGGGTGGCCAGGAGCCTTTCAAAGTTTTCTCGTTTTATGTACCCAAAAGAATACACAGGACCTTAGCAATCATTGCATTCAACACCTTCAATCATTTCATGTGACTTACAAACAAAGTACCCTTTACTATACATTTCTAGTAGAAAATATCCTAATGACAAATGAAAAACAAAAAGAAATCTAAAACGGAATTAAGTTGTCTTATTGTAGTCATTTTCCAACTATTCAAATAAGTAATTATGCCACTGTCATTAGGAATCACGATTTTCAGCACAAGAGAAAAGAGATCAATTATAAAATCAAAGAAGTTAAAATAAAACCTGTAATCTTAGATTTGAATTGGCAACAATGGTTTAAACTCACGATTTATTTTCACCTTCTTAAACTTACATATTTTTTCGTCCTAGCTACTGAAGAAGCCTAGAACCAATAACAACCTAGCAACAATGAATACCCCTACCATGGAGTGTGGTCTCTAAAGCCTGTTCCCTCTGAGAGGAGTCAGGGCTTCTTGAAGAAAGGGCTGATTCCAGGTCTAGGGCAGCAAATGTGCAAGATGAACCTAGGATACCTCCCTTGATACCTCTGCAGACTCAGCTAGACTCGGGCGAATTGAGTCACAAGAGAGCCCCTCTCTTCTGACACCAGAATGAACCATTATGGGTCAAGTATTTGCCACTCACCTAGCCATGTCTGTTATAGTGAGCATATAACTCATTACAAATATATAGGCTTTTGGGGTAGAAATGTCCTTGGAAAAGAATGCCTTTTGGTTTGCAGGCTCATGTATTTATAGCTTCCTTGTTGGCCCAATAAAGAACATCACTTCTCTTCTACCTGCAAAGATACTAATTAGCAAGTAATAATTCTAAGTAAGTGTAGTGGAGGTGGTATGTAGGGCCTTTTGTAAGTATTTTAAATTTTTCTTCATCACTGATGCTAAGTAGATTTTAAGAGACTAACCTCCACCTAGGAGAAGGGATTTATTAGCATATATAATTGGATGTCATGTGCTAATTACCTTACTGCTTCACAATCTAACCAATCTGAGAGCATCTGTCCAAGAGGACAGAAGAGGCTCCATGCGCCATATTGAAAAATAGAACTCTTTCCCTCTTATATCCAGTGGCTGAGTGCATCGTTTCTTGAATACAAAGGTGTTTTTCACATGCTTTTTCTGACCTGCCTGTCCCACTCCAGCTCCATTTTCTTCCCTGGCATGTCAGAGGCACCCATGTTTATGACATCTCATCTTAGTTTGAGTAGGAGTGAAGGGACGTTAACATGTCATACTCATCTTCATAGGTGCATTGCCTCCTTTCCTCTTTATTTTCCCATGGGGAGAGCAGGCTTTCAAGAAACTATGAGTACAAAGGATGATACAGTCTTCTCTGTAATCAGCCTCACCTGGTTCATCTCAAATAATAGAAACAGATTTGTGTCATTCACCAAGGAGTTTTATTTTCAACCCTTGTTAAATCCATGATCTTGGAAGTATTTCTTAACTATTTGTTTCACTCTCCTGAAAGAGCAAATTCCTTAGTTCTAATCAGTATTATTTTTTCTACACTTTTACTTGTTTACAAACTTGTAACACTGACAGTGTCTCTTCAGAGGGTGTGGGGCTGATGAAGTAAGGATTGGGTCAAGCTCCCATGTTTCCTACTCTGGTTTAAGCTCAGATTATAAACTGGCACAAATGTTTCATGACTTGGTGATGGGCTGGTAATTTTTAGTATAGGTTGATGGAAAGCAAGCAATTTACTGCTGTCTAAGAGCACAGTAGCCCTTCTGGTAAAGCTAACCTTGGAGTTGAACTAATTATTAGACTGAACTATTGAGATAGTTATTTAAGGTCAAGATGGTAGAATATCACCAGTTTAATATGGTTCAATCTAATGCCTACTTTGTTACCTGGGCCTCTGTGGTCCACTGACTGGCAACATCAGCATCCCCCTGGGACTTGTTAGAAATGCAGATTCTCAGATCTCATCCAAGACTTACAGCATCAAGATCTCTGGCCGTAGAATCTGTTTTAACAAAGTTTCCAGGTAATTGCTATGCATACTGTAGTTTGGGAAGGTCCACTTTAACCTATGATGTTAACATTTAGGTCTGTCTTTGAGGGCAGCCTTCTTAGTTACTCAATGGTGTGGTTTGTATCCATACAGCCTCACATACAATGATGATTCCTGGTTAAAAACAAATATTTCCATCAGCATTGTTGAGGCAGTATCATACATTTTGACAAGAACAAATATGAATCCTCTACCTATTGTGTGCTCTATGGGATGGTAGCTTAAACAGTACAATTTCTAGCTTTGCCAAGTGACTGCCACCTGTGTCTGGTGTTTGTAAAAAGATGTACCTTGCTGATAGATATATCAAACACTAGGTCATGTGTACATCTAAGATGCCAGTCTTCTCCCCATCCTTTGATTAAGGAGCTGGGCTCTGGGGTTAGCAGTGTCTTGATAGCCTCTGTTCAAACTGGCCAAGGAAAGGACCACCTGGTTCATGCTAAGGATGGCAAAATCTCCAGTCTGGCCCATAGCATACTCACAATCACATGGAAAATGTGGCCTAGACAGGGGTTTTTGAAGAGAGATGTTCCTTGTAGTGTGTGTTTTAACTGGGAGCTAATCCAATGTCCAATGCTGGGAAAACGGGTAAATAAACCACAGTACACCTATGTGGTAGAACATTACACAGCTATTAGCAAGTATTGAGTTTGATTCACAAAGGAAAATTTTTTAAATTTTATTTCATTTTAATTTTGAGACAGGGTGTCACTCTGCCACCAAGGCTGGAATTCAGTAGCACAATCTCAGCTCACTGCAGCCTCTACCTCCCAGGCTCAAGAGATCCTCCGGCCTCAGTGCCTCAGCCACCCATGAGTAGCTGGGACTACAGGCACGTGCCACCAGACCAAGTTAATTTTTGAGGTTTTTATTTTGTTTTGTTTGTAGAGACAGTTTTGTTTTGTTTGAGGAGACTGTGCTGCCTAGGCTGGTCTTGATCTCCTGGGTTCAAGTGATCTGCACGCCTTGGCTTCCCAAAGTGCTAGGATTACAGATGTGAGCCACTATGCTCAGCCAAATTCTTTTATTTTTAAAAAGCAGTATACAATAGGGTATATATGCTATATCTCAACTATTTATAAATGTACTTGAAAAAACTGCTTGGAAACATGCTAGCATGCTAACAGTGGCCTTTGGTGACAGGATTAGGAGTGTTTTTTGTTGTTATTCTTCTGGACTTTTTTGAGTGACTCTGTGTGTGTGTGAGAGAGACGGAGAAACAGAAAGAGAATGTATGTATTAGTCTATTCTCACGCTGCTATAAAGAAATACCTGAGACTGGGTAATTTACAAAGAGAAGAGGTTTAATTGGCTCATGGTTCTACAGGCTGTACAGGGAATGTGGCAGCATGTGCTCCTGGGTAGGCCTCAGGGAGCTTTTAGTCATGGTGGAAGGCAAAGCGGGAACAGGCATCTTGCATGGCAAGAGCAGGACTGAGAGGGGTTGGGGGAGGTGCCACACACTTTGAAACAACCAGATCTCATGAGAACTCACTACCGTGACGGCATCACCAATGGGGGTGGTGTTATACCATGAGAAACCACCCCTGTGATCCAATCACCTCCCACCAGGCCCCACCTCCAGCACTGGGGATTACACTTCAACATGAGATTTGGGTATGGACAAACATCCAAACCATATCAAAGAGAGAGAGAAGGAGAGAAAGAGAGAGAGAGAGAGAGATCTGTATTTTAATCTTTGTAGCCCTTTCACTACTATATAATAGAATTTAATAAATGCTTGAATGAAAGAAAGAATGGAAGAAAGAAAGAATGAATGAATACTACACCACAAGCACTTGGATGACAGGGACCCTGTCTTAGTCATCTGTGTGTCCCCTAGTTCCTAGCCCAGAGCTTTGCAAAAGTAGCTGCTCAATACAAATGAGTGGGTTTGAATGAAGGTCCAGACTCCCGGAGCTGCTGGACATGTCAACTTCATCTAATACATTTTTCCTGCTGTAAAACCAAGTTTGTACTGCACCTGAGTTACTGCTGTCTATAAATCAGAGGCTCTTCTAAAATATCCTCAGGCTCTAGAATGTGTACTCTCTCGCTAAGGTCGTGTTCTACCCCACTCACTTTCCCCACCCCTGCAACTTTTTTTTCTTTTTTTAACCACATTCCCGTCTCCACCCCTTCTCCCTAACCTCTTTTGATAATGCCATCCATCCCCTCTCTAGACCTCTGTGATTGAGAATTCCTTCTTTATATAGAATCTAAATTTCTAATCCTGTGGATAAATGAAATCCATAGTTGGTGCAAAACCCCACTTGAGCTATTTGTGCCAATTTCATTTCCCTGCCAAAGTCTACAGGGAGTCATTAACAAGTAACAAATGCAATCAAACACATTTCCTTTAAGAATTTACATGGGACAGTGCCTGGCATTGTCAGGGATCTCAAGAAGTATAAGCTGTGGCTCCTCTTGTCAGGGGCATAAAGATGTAGCTGCAGATGTGTATGGCAATCTAAGATAGTCTGTGAGGAGTGCAAATGAAAGGTGGGAAACAGTGAGTACCCCAGCAGCTTGGGGGTTGGGAGGTAGAAGGCTTTTGTTGAAGACAAGCCTTGGAGGGTAGATAGATGGCAAACAGTGCAGGCATTCTAGGTATACAAGCCGACCAAAGTGACCAAGTTGGGCTCTCCTTTTTCCCTGATCCAATCCTCTTCTGAGTTATTTGCTCTGGAAAGCTTAGAATGCAAAAGAAACAGAACACAGGGAAGGAAAGGAGTTCAGATATTTCATATACTGAATACCTGGGTACATTGAATACCCAGCTTTGTATATTTAACCAGAAGGAAGAAAGGGGAGTGTGTGCATTTCCACTGCTGTAACAAAGGTTTTCCATCAATGTCATCTTTCCTTGATGATACGTATACACTAAGTCTCAAAGTGGCTCATAGTTGTTACTGGTAAATAGGCAGGGCCCTCTTTTGCAGCCATAGTCCCCTCAGAGAAGCTCTTGGCTGGTGTGTCCTTCTGTAAAGGAACACAGGGCAAACCCTGGCTTCTGTGGCTGGTTCATCTCAACTATTGCTCTCTGAGCTGAAGCGCACCTGGAATTTTAAAATAAAAATGAATGGAATGTGTACTATCCACAGGTAAGAAGTGTTCCCCCTGCCTTCCGCCCACAAAGGACAATCTGATAAATGTGAAAGGTAGCAAATAATGATCTACAGACATGAAGGGTGCAGAAGCTAGGTTGATTATCCCCAAGGGAGGAAGAGGCTGCAGAGGGAAGTACATGGGCCTGGGCTCAGAAGACCTTGGCTTTGCTTTTTGCCTCTGCCAAAAATCAGCTCTGTGATCACGGGTCAAATATTTGAACCTCAGTTTTCTCAACAGCACATGAAAGGAGTGGCCTAAACAGTGGCTTTCACAGTGTGTTGACTGCTACTTAGAGTAAGAAACGTATTTTTGCATCACAACCCAGCAAACACACACACACACACACACACACACACACACACAAACACACATGCGCATATATGACACAAGTGATAGCTTCACCAAACAACACTGCATACAGTGCACTTGGGTATTTTCCAGTCTGCTCTATTTTATTTCATTGTTTTTAAAAATGCTAGTCTTGACCTGCTAAATGGATTTCATAATCCATTGGGTCATGCCCTGCAGTTAAAAAAAAAAAACAAAAACAAAACAGAACTCCATAATTTCCAAGGTCCCTTCCAGCAGTAGAATCCAATGACTCTGCTAGATGCCTAAAGGAGTTTTCTTAAAACAAAGCTGAGCTGTGACAGATGACTATGTACTTACATTCTGGAGGAAATGTCTGGTGTAGAACATGGCAGCAGAATGACCTGAAGATAAACAAGTAAATTACAAACTACTGCCAAGGAAAATGTCTAGAACTGCAACTTTGCCACTGCCTCAGAGAGTTAGGGTCGCCAAATCATTACACTAATCATTACACTAAATGCTGTCCAAGTCAATAGATGGCAGAGATTTGGGGACACCAAACCTGTCAGAGGGGTCACAGGCTCCACAATTGTGGGCAATCTTCTTTCCAGTTTCCAGAAATGAGACCCTCAAAGAGTGATCTTTAGTAGCCTCATCTTTGTTTATACTTCACTCAACAAGAAGACAGGCAAAATAAAGCAAAAAGAAACTTGGAGAGCTCCAGACTTTCCTCTTGTGAACTTGGACCCTGATCCTGGCCTCCCAGTCTTCTTTTGTTTTCAGCCCAGGAAAGGGAACTAATATTTATTAAGCAGTGACACATGCCAAGGATGTTGTTACTTGATTGGAGCCTGAACCACTGCATGAAGGCTCTGTGATTTCCCTTTCATAGAAGACTTACTCTGGATCACACTAATGCTGTGATCCATCTTTCCATCCCAGAGCCCAGGCTCTTTCCACCAGCCCATCCTGCCATTACAGTCTGGGTGGATTTTGGTGACTGGCATCAAATGGAGGGAAGGACAGACCAGAACAGGACAACACAGGACTCAGAGATCAGAAAGTCCAAACTCCTCATTGGTAAAGATGGATCCTAGAAAGGTTCAATGACTTGCACAATGTCACATGGTGGCAGAACTGTGACTAAAACCCAGGCTTCTACTGGTCTTTCCACAGGATGTTGGACATTAAAACAATGGTAACAGTAATAATTAAACAGTCTTCCTGGTATGAAGCATCGTTTTGTTTTAGAAGCTGGGAAAACTATTTCTATGGGAAATATTGTTCTAGATCCTTTTAGCATATAAATAAACACACAGATATGTTCTCTTGTTCTGTAAGTGTTAGAATGTTTTGAGATGCTGGAATTTGTTAAGAAACCTAGATATTTCTGATGGTGAGAGGTGTACGTTAGACACTTTTTCTATAGTGGGGAACAAATCTGAATTATTGTGATTCTACAGAAAAGGAAGCCCAGCAGAGAAAGACTCTGGGAAACTGGCTCTGGCTTTGGGCTGCTCTGCAGGTGACTGGAGCCTTCGTGGTCCTTGCTGTCCTTGTACTTCCCCCTGTTCCTTCCTCCAAACTGCCAAGCAGTGTGGGCAAGGGGATGGTTGCCGAGGAAGAAAGGCCAGGCAAGAATAAATGGTTTCACTTGGTGAAATCCCCTTCCCATCCTTTCAACAGATCTGAGCACTCAGGCAGCAGCAACAGACACGTTAGGGAGATTTCCCATTTTGCTTACCAAGCTGATGGCTGCTAAGGATTGGCTTCAGTGTAGCAGGGACTCAGGGAGCAAACAAGCTACATATCTGTTACACTGACAATTTCAGATGCTTATTAATTGATTAATATGCTGGCACACTCCTCACTGTCATGGGGCACCAGAATGGATGGTTTGTGGAGGGATGTGTTCCTACCCACAAAGCTGTGTGTTGGGGTTGGCTGTGATGGTAGAAGGGCAGGAAGAAGATTAGCAAGGTGTGGGTGGGTAAGTATGTCTGTAAGGCACTCTGAGAACATTTAAAAAAATTTTTCCCTCCCTTGAAGGGATACAAATTCCATTTCTGAGTCACTTGGTGCATTTTTCTGAAAATTTCACATGTTGCAGCCAAAGTTTTATCTCAGCTGTCACCTCCCCCTTCTTAAGGAAGAAGGAGTAGCAGGGGAGAAAGCCAGTGCAGGGGTGGGGATGTGAGGTAAAGAGGCTTTCTAGGAAGAGAGGCTAACAATAAGCACTCTGCACTCCTCCCAGGGGGCATAAAGCTGTAAGGGAGTGGGGTGCTCATGAGGCTAGAAAAGAGAGGATCAATGAGCAGCACCCCTAGCAAGGCAGGGGAGATAGGGCTGGAGATGCTAAGGCAAGACTAGGTTTACTCCTGATTTTTACCCCTTCCACAATAGTACCTAAATCCAAGCCTCTTCCTGCTCTTAGAAACAGGCCTGGTCTTTCCAAGAGAGTGGCAGCCACTAGTTTTCCTTAACGTCTAAGTCAGCTCATTTCAGAGGACCCCAATGACCATATCCATCCTTCCAATACATCACTATGAATCAAGATCTAGACAATTCCATTATCTCCAGTGTTTGACAAGGAAATGAACTAAGATCAGTCTGTAAAGACATTTCACTGCCCTGTGGACATTTTCTATGATGGCATTTTTTTTTCAGCAGTTTGGTTTTGTGGTTATCTGTTTGCAGTGTTATTTGTCTTTCTGGTATAATAGAGCACATCTTCCCAACCTCATGCTAGGCACTTTCCGGAAGTCACTCAGTTCTTGGTTACACCTGATGCTATGGGTGACACAGACAGTAGCAGTCCTGAATCTTTTCTCTTTATTTTGAAAAGCACTGGATCCTTTTTATGTGGCAGATGGCCCATTCTCCTTCCCCTACTCCATCACCCTTAGTTTAGGGAAACTTATTTCAATATTGGTTTGGGAAAGAGTGGCAGCTTAGAAGCTAAAAGGAGATGGTTTTGGATTCCAGATCTTCTACTTACCAGGTGAATGACTTAGCAAATTTACTTACTTTCTCCAAGTTTCCATTTCCTTATCTATAACATGGGGTCAATATTTTCTTCTTTGAGTTGTGTGAGAGTACCATGGTATCATTAATACACCCAGCTTAGAACTTGGCATATGGTTGGAGTATCCCACAAGAGCTTATAGTCTTAGATGAGGGAAATGATATATCCAAATAACCTTTTTCCTGTTGTGGAGAATAAAAATGATACATAGAGCTTTATTTCCTGTTGTAACCCTTGCTATTATCTTCCCCTTTCTTGGGGAGCAGTAACAGAGGGGAGGAGTTGAAAAGACAAAGGAAGCGACTGACTAGAGAAATAGATAAAGTAGTGGGAGTGTCTATTAGTAATATGATTTTCCTGTGTCCCCACCCAAATCTCATTTTGAATTGCAGCTCCCATAATTCCCAGTGTCATGGGAGGACCTGGTGGGAGGTAATTGATCATCGGGGCTGGTTTTTACCATGTTGTTCCTGTGGTAGTAAATAAATCTCATGAGATCTGATGGTTTTATAAAGGGGAGTTCCCCTGCACATGCTCTCTTTGCCTGCCACCATGTAAGATGTGACTTTGCTCCTCTTTTGCCTTCTGCCATGACTGTGAGGCCTCCCCAACCATGTGGAATCATGAGCCCAATAAACCTCCTTCCTTTATAAATTGCTCAGTTGCAAGTATATCTTTATTAGCAGTGTGAGAACAGACTAATAGAATTAATTTTTTATTATTATTTCTAATATTTCATAGCAAATTATTGCAAACTTAGCACCTTAAAACAACACCCATTTATTATCTTGCAATTTCCATGGGTCAGGGTTCTGGGTATGGGTTAACTGGGTCCTCAGCTCAGGGCTGACTGGGCTGAAATCAGTGTCATTTGGGCTCATCTCATCTCATCTCATCTCATCTCATCTCATCTCATTTCATCTCATCTCATCTGAGGCCCAGAGTTCTCTTTCAAGTTCATTGGTTGTTGCCAGAATTTAGTTTCTTGAAGTTGTAGGAGTGAGGTCCTCAGCCCCTAGAGGCCACCTGCCATTCCCTGCCACATGCCCCTCTCCACAACGAGGCAGTTTGCTTCTTCAAGGCCAACAGGAGAACATCTCTGTTGCTTCTTCTCTGTTTTAAGCATTAACTCAGGATTACACTCTCTCTTTTGATTAACTCAGTCAATTGAGTATGGAATGTAAAACCCTTTTTGCCTTGTAATGCAACATAAGTCACAGGTTCTGCCCACACTCAAGGGAGGGGGATTATACAAGGCATGTGCACAAGAAGGCAGGAATCTTGGGAGACATTCTAAAATACTGCCTATCATACAGTGGTCCCTGGATGTATCCAAATAAACAGAGGAAAAATCTTGCTTTGCTTTTTTCCATTTTCATGAGAACAAACGTTCCTAGGGCTCTAAGCCTGCTATCTTGTATAACTCAGCCATGGTGAGATTGTTAAAAAGGGAGGACAGGGGAGCATGGTAAACCTGAAGATGCAGGGCAGCCTTACAATGACAGTGGAGCAGCCCATGAATGAATGGATTCAACTGTGGTTGAACTGTTACTTATAAAAGGAATATATTTTTTAAAGAAGGAAAATGGGACAGCTTTCCCTGGAAGAGCTCTGTTAGTGCCTGTCTTCCTACCTGTAGTGTACACATAATGCTAGTTAATGCTCTGTGACCAAAGGACATCACTGAGAACAAAGACATTAGTTTTCCTTCCTTTCCCTGTCTAAGAGATAGACAGCATGGTGGCAACTGATGAGTAAAATATTCACCTGCTAATATGTGGCAGAAATACAATATAGCTTCTCAATGGAGAAAGAAAAAGATTTTGGAGAGAAAAGGTGAGGATTCCTGCCCCTGAAGGCTGTCATTGTGAGGTTTGGTTCTTCCCAGGAGCCATGACGAGGCTGCCCATGCTGGAACTCATGCATTACTCTTTGCATCTGTGAATTCACAGTCCCAAGCAGCAGGCAGAGTTTAGCAGCCCAAGAACTCAGCACTGGCTTGCCCAACAAGCACAGTAGAAATGTGTTTAGGACATCAGCAAAGCGTGGGCACCAAAAAATGCTTTTTTCAGGTAACTTGATATTTAATATTTAATAATGAGGGAAGATAATTTTGCTGAACATCTTTACACTGATTTTATGATGTGCCAATTGATACTGAAATTTGGGATTACCTACTGCAGAAAGGTGGAGGTGGACGAGTGAGGACTATAACCTTTTTGGTGTTCAGGGCCTCTAAAGTCTTGATGCCTGAGACCATCCCTATGTAACTGTATAATACCAAAACAGGAAGAGTCTGCCAATGTCATTGCTCCCAACGTATTGTGTCCAGGCAGAATTACAAAGATGACAGGTGGATAAATCCACAAAAATGGGAAGAAACCAGTGCAAAAAGGCTGAGAACACCTGAAATCAGAATGCCTCTCCTCCTACAGGGGATTGCAGCTCCTCATTAGAAAGGGAACAAGGCCTGATGGAGACTGAATGTGATGAACTGACAGAATCAGGCTTCAGAAGGTGGATAATAAGAAACTTCTGTGAGCTAAAAGAACATGTTCTAACCCAATGCAAAGAAACTAAGAACCT